>JAPMNP010645398.1:0-28793 GCA_029874935.1 Atherina boyeri | reverse complement strand
ATAGGCTCCAGCCCCCCCGCGACCCTGCAGTGGAGAAGCGGTATAGATAATGGATGGATGGATGGATATATATATATATATATATACATATACACACACACACACACACACACACACAATGCAACAACAATTCAGGGAATAACTTCGCCAGAAACTTTTGAATAAAAGGCTCAAAGGACCTAAACAGAACGATCAGAGCACGTTATCAGTCAATAAAAAGCAAGTACACAGAGTTTCACCCTCTGTATCAGCAACTTCTGTTTGATACACTTGCTCTAAGACATGCCAGGGGTGCATGGCATCAGGAAACTCAACTCTCAACCGCAACCTCTTGTGAGATTTATGCATGGGTTATATGATACACCATACAAGAACTCAGGTTGAGGAAGCTGTGGGAATCTTCACCTTATCTGATAGCTTCAGAAAGATGATGGCATTTCTCAATCAATGTAATTTTTTTCAGAACGTTCATGCATTTCCTGAATTTTATTGTTACTGCTAAAGGTTAATTTCCCAATGTTAATCTTTACATGATACGGCAGGCTTTCTTACATATATAAGCTAGATGTCACAAAATACAAGCAAATAGCGTCAGAGTGGAGGCGCTCTGTGAAAACGATTATTCACATCCAAAACCATTCCAGTAGCTTGACATGAGAAATGATTTGGCAGAAAACCAATCACATGCAACAGCAACCTGCCTTAATAGCAATTACCACTGCAGCAAAATGCAGCTAAAGGCCATTTATTCATGTTTAATTCCTCCTCATAGCTTTGACCGGCACTCCTGTCCTGGATTTATATCTAAAATCTGCTCCCTGTGACCCACAATTAACCTTAATGAAATCAGGGAGACAAGCAGTCATCCAGTCTATTTGTCTCAAAAGTGTGCAACTGTGTGTGCACATGCATAGTGTATGTTTTTCTACATCCTATCCCTCCCTTCCTTTCTTTTTAGTTCCTCCATGTTACTTTTCAGCAATTGAAATCAAGGTAATGACTGGGCAAGGAAAAAGAATGTTCTTTCAATAGATAATTAGGGAGATTGGTTTACCAGGGCCACTCAAAGCCTATTCAAATGCAGGGCTGAAGCCAGGCCTTGTTGTCTGCCGGTCCAAAAGGCTCCCAAGAGAGGCATTCGCCTTGGCTTCATTTCTCAGAGCAGGTGCCTGGCAGGTAGTCAATGGAGACCCATCCCCCTGTACAAGGGGTCAACATCACAGGTCAGGGGTCATGAGCAGAGGTCACAAGGCCAATGTTTAGCACACTGGATTGGCCAGATGACTGGAAATGCTTCCTGGACAGCCAGCTATCAGTTCTATGACTGGATGTGTGAAGGAAACGAAGACACTTCTGCTGTCGATTGACAGCTACCTCTTCTTTCATCTCTGACTCAGTACCGCATATTAGGTGACTTTGGCTAGTGCACATCAATCAACCAATTTTCATTTGTGTCCAGACATGAACGAAATCTTCTAACTTTTGCCATTTCACTTTTTAACACATATATAATTAAATAATTCATAGAAAGTTGAAAAGCATAAGGATGCAAAACCGCAGCAGCTCCACCTTCTTCGGTTTATTTCCTTGTAACTTTACTTTCATCTATCTGTATCAATCCTGAAAGCAAGATTTGATTTACAATGTTGTTTTTCTTTTATAAACATCACAGAATGGAATTAGTTGATTATGGTCATCATCACAGTAAGTGCCACATTGTAATATCAGCTGACTACTACATTGAATAAATATTATTTAACATTAGTTGAAATTTGTTGATTCAGTTCACAAATAAAAATGCTATGAATTTAATCTCATGACGAAGGCAGTGTGGGATTAGACATCAGAAGTCATGTGCACTCTAATTTCTAATAAAATCGCAGTGTGGAAAAGTGATCAGTCATTGGCTATAGACTACTATTGGCAAGAGCTGCGCTGCACAAGTCTAAAAGGGATCAACCATCCACCTTCATACTTCTCCCAAGCACCACCTTTAGCTCATGAGTTGTACCCCAAGGGAAACACAATATAAATGTCAATGCACTGACTACTGACATACTGTAGTCACAGCAGGAAGCTCAGGGAGTACAGGAGATTTTATCTTTGTCACTCTAGTGGTGGTTTTATGGAAATGCAGCCTTGATTGAGGGTATGATCCTCTTACATGGCAGTGGGCAAGAATTTCTGTGATGCAAAATTGAAACTCCAATGGGTCAGCAAAATGTGTGCACATAATCTCTGCTAGGTTGTACACACATCCAAACACATGTTAGGAAATGGTCACAGAAGCTGCATGACTAATCCCAATTCTAACTCAGTGTATTGCTCAGGTATCAACAACCAGTTCTTCATTAGCATTTGTGGCAGTAGCACAGCAACATATCCAATATGCATGTCAATTTTTCTCTCTGTAATCAAATAGAAAGCCTGTGAAGTAAATATCTATTTTCTTACAGCCTAGCTGTTTACAACAGGGGGGTGCGGCTATATAAACAGTGTGTGGCAAATGAAGAATTTCTTTTAGGGAATCGGCATGGCTGGCATATGCTCGATATAGGAAACCCATAGCATCAGTGGCTGCGTATTGGTTGCTGGGGTCAAAGGCTAGGGAAGGTCAAAGGTGTCATCCTCCTTTCTCATCATGAAGTGCATTAACATCTTCTCCTTGTCCCATCTGATCCAGATGGCTGACCAGGCCACGAGACAGATGCCCCATTTTAAAATATCTCAGGGATCCAAAACGGACCATCGAGAATAAATATGGCTCCATTTTTAGGACATCATATTTCAAAGGAATATGCACAGGGTTAAGGGTGGCTGTAGGGTACATACACCCAGAGTGTGTTAAGCATTGATCCTTGAGACAGTTGAAGCAGCTTGCTCCATTCAGTCTTGGTTTAAACCATTAAACTTCTAGCTCATTTGAAGCTATGAAGAGTAAAGAGGAATGCAGGAATTGAAAGGAAATTGGAAAGTCAGACAGATTTGAATGAAGAACTAAAGATTTTATTGGGGTTGAATGCAAATAATACATGCTGAATATTTCACAAAAATTGTGATTTTTCACTTATTAAGAATAAAGATGGGGAGTAAATACTTTTTCTTTTTTAACTTTGATACAGGACCACTGTTGAAATAGAAAATGATAATCAGAATGGTTTGCTATTAGCAGCGGGCACTGATCCAGAAAAAGGTTGCAACCTCTCCTGTATGCCTGAGTAATTAGATCACACAATCTTGGACTACATATATGGTATTCGTTCACTTATGCATGAATATGTCACATGATAACCAAACCAACATAATTAATGTTGCAGGGAAGTTGGCCAGTTGGTTGCTTTTAAACTGCCAAAACAAATGTATACATATGTACTAATTTTCTCCAATTTTCTCAAAGTTATTCCATCATCCAAACTAACCATTCATTGTCTCCCTTCAACCAATCAGCAAAGCTCATAAATAGATGCCCCCACCTCTCAGAGTCAGTCATTATTTTTACAGCATCGAAACCCTTCCAGGCATGCTCACAGTCAAACAAATGGAGCCTCTCCAAGCCAAATAGACCAAAGCACCCTGCCGAGAGCTTAGGGTTGGCCCGCGTGCAGCTTCTCAGACATACACACATTTGTGTGTATAGAGAGAAGCAGTGACTCGAACATGCTTTCTCATGCACGCATCTAAACACACTCACACACAAACATATATGGCATTCTACCCTGCCCAGAGACCTCTGACTTCAACCTGCTGCTCTCACTCATCAACACATAAATCACTGGGCTCTCAGCAGCACTGCTGGCCCTCAGTGCCATGCTGAACTTGACTCCACGAGAATAAAAGTTTGTAACTAGATACAAAAACTAATCCAGGACAGAGACAATTGCTGGCATACAGAGGCCCTAGAGGTGCTGATACCGACCCCCCGACCCCCCCATGACGATTTGTTGCCTCTGTCATGAGACCTCTGACTTTTGCACTAAGGCCTGTTAGGTGCTACCGGTCACAAACAGAGATACAGGGAGAACGAGTGAAGACATGAGGAATCATGATGACATAACCTATTAAGTCAATATCCCTTTGGAATGTTCATCAGGGTTTCTAAATATTCCTTCTCCACCAGCTCATACTATCAGGTTTGATTGACACATTGTGAGGCTAAAATATTAAAAGGCATTTTCAAATCTCTATTTCTTCTTTCTGTTAATTGATACAGTTAAGAACGTACCAACAATGCAAAACGTTGTTAGAAATCCCATTGCGTTGATCAGATTTCAAATTGATATGTTGCTAATGTTAGCGCAAATTAACCAAAATGGTCATTATTTTTATGACCCGAGTAAAGATTTAAATGTAGTGATTACACAATATTTCTGCAATTGAGCATTAATGGTTTCATTGGCCTAACGCAAGAATGATTATAAGTTTCATTACAGCACACACTAATTATTCATGTTTCACAAAGCAGACAACACATTAATGAGGAAAAATTACAGTAGGTTGCATATAATTGACGTATCATTTTTAATACAGAAGTTACAAAAACAATATTCATATCACACTGTGCTTTGCTGCAGTAATTTTTTTTGACATGTCTGAAACCCTTTTAGCTTCTGTGTCATTAAGGAACCCTCCCCTCCCCCTCCCAAAATGTCCATGTCTTCTCTGAATGGTCAGCTGAGTAGACAAAAATGGTGGTGTACATAGCAACTGCTAAATTTTTGGTGGAGGTGTTCCAAACGAGTGGCTTGAAAGGGATTGTACAAATGTATGGTGATGTCATGGCGAAATACCAGAAGACACGCTGAAAAAGTAAATGAGGCTTTTCAGCAAGTTCAAGAGCAGTGTCCTCTTTTCTCATTTTGAATGCAGTTTTAATTTGCTGATATTTTGCAAATTGACTGTGATTCTGGGATGCTGCAATCCTTTTGATGGTGTTTGCTTTGGATACCTCGATTTGTAGCTTGACAAGGTAAGAAAACAGAAGTGACTTTGTTAGGTTCATGGAGAACTAGAGTATGAAACTATATTTAGACGACTAGCTAGGCTGTTGTCATGTAAGTCTAGTTAGGTGACTTACAGGGAGGCACACCAAAGCCCTAAAAACACCCTGCTGTAAATAATCTAAGAGCTTGTCCTGTAATACAGAAAACTCCCACACCACTCCTTAACCGTCTAACTGTGCACCAGTAGTACACTGTGCCCCTCCAGCTACAGGCCTGACACCAGCAAGTAATACAGGAATGTCTCTGTGCTCCTCTGTCCTGATAGAGTGGCCACTGTTTAACTCTGATAACATCAGGCACCAGGGCCCGCACAGCCACAGGGCTCTGAGAACCACTTTTATGACTCAAGTATCTGGGAGTGATATCTGCAGCCATCAGCTCAATGCATCCTCATCACATACTTGTATTGATACTGAGATGCTCTGTCTTCATCTTACACATTCATGCACACAAACCTTTCAAAGAATGCATGTCAGCATACACATGAAAAAAATCACATTATTTATTCAACTTACTGAAGTATTTGCGCACAAATATGTAAACACACTTTGACTTTTTTCTGCGGTTGACCAATGTGATCTTCGGTCAACTTACATTTGCTAAAAAACTGTAAAAATACCCTTTATCCACTAAATACTAACCTTGTAACTCAAATGTAATCACCAAGCCAAAGCTAACCACCATAATGACCAACTATAATTTTGATCAGATCTAAATCCAGCAATCCAAATCTAATTCCAAGAAAATTTAGTCAAAATGACAACAAAAAGTCATTAGGCCGGTATTTCTTTATCTTGTTAGATTTATAAAGTTATTTGGTCCTCATATATATAAATTAGAATGAAATGTCAGAGCAATGTCAAGGAAAACACACTGTTCCCTGAATTTCCAACCTTTACCTAAGACAACAGCATGTATTTTATGTGTGGAATGTCACACCGATCACAAGTGGGTTTCTCATGTTATTTGCGCAACAGGATTTTACAGATGTATGAGTTAAGTTGTCAGTCATGTGCTTATAACAGAAGCATCCAAAGGGGCAAAGAATTAAGTCAGAGTAAAGAAATTATATGATTGGTGTATTTGGGGATGGCTGCAGCCAAGAGTATTGAATATTGTTAAAACATTATTAATGTTATTCTAGCATAGGCTAAGCTTATAAGAACACAGAAAAATATTAGGGGGAAACTGGTCACAGAGAATGCCATGGTGCCAACCCTATCTTTCCGAAAGCGTTCATTTCAGCAAAATCTTTTTAACCAGCATATAATCACTTCCTTTCAAAAGGCAAAACTTGGAAGCAAATTGTTCATTGGCTTAATAAATGCACAAGTAAGTATGCGGCCTTTTGACAATGATAAAAAAGTACTTTCTTTTTTTTCAGTTTTGCAGAGCTTTGAGACAATGTATTATCAAAAACATGCCATGAAAAGGTCGGTGGAAGGATTTTCTCTCAGCTTAAATCAAGGCTCATATTTGGCCCGATGACTGGACTGATACAGACGTTGGGAAACACGAGGATCAAAGATTTTGCCTTCCTTTTATTAAAATAAAGCCTCCATAAGGCATTTGAGAGTAATTAATAAACCACAAATAAAAGAGTTTTTCCGTGGGCAAACCAAACATCTGAAATCAAGCAGAAAAAATAAATCCCACATGTAAGGCATCGACTTGCATTTAGGCTGCTTTTAGCAACAAGAAAAACTTGCTAGTCAGGGTCATACAAATGCCTTATTTTGCTTTTTGAACATATGATAATCGAGAAAAAGGAAAGACCAATCAGAGGAAATTAAGAGTAGAATCCTTCTCAGCTAGAATACAGTAGATCAGCTGCTGTTTGACATTCTGCCTGTAGGAAGTTACTGCTAGAAGCTCATAACATATCAATTAGTTGTGTTTTGCTCTCACAAAGATATTTCTATTGAAATAGGTCTAGAAATAAAGTTTTTTTTCCTAAATGTATGTCCCTGATAAATCATCAAATAATGAATAATTTGGTAGAGTATTAAATCCTTGTCTTAAATCATAGAAAAACGCTGTTGAAGCCATTGAAAGAAGCATAAAATGTATCTAAACTAAACTAAAGTAAAACACTCCCTGATCTAGAGTTTGAGCTGTCGTATAAGAATTATGCATATACCAAATAAAATGCCAAAAACACCACTGTCAACTCTGTCGGAGTGGTAGCACCACAGATAGCCTTCACTCCTCCTTGACCCAAGAAAAGGCAGTGTGTGTCTTTAGACGGACAGCACCACTTCAGGTTTTCACATTGATGGTCAGTCACACAAACACAAAGAGGGATGAGATGAGTTTCTCAGGGGAGTGAGGATAATAAAATCAGGGTGTCTGTGTGTCCTGAGAGGGGGCAATATTTGATGCTCTAACAGAATGAAGGTCTTTGGCGGCCCAGGCTGGCAGTCTTTTAGCTAAAGCAAGCAGATTTCTTTGAAGTCTGGCCACCTTGGCTGAAGAGCCATTACTCCCAGGCTTTTCTATACATTAACCATGCTACAGCAGCACAAGTGCATTACAGGCTGCCGCCCCAACGGGGCTCAATTGTACTCCCTCTTGTTAAATATTACCCCAACAGAGCTTTTGATTTTATTTTCATTTTTTTTCTCCCCATCCCTCTTATCCTCCTCCCCTCCCCCGATCAGATTAGGATCGATTACTGCGTAGCAGAGCTGGCCCAGACATGAGGACCAGAACAACGCTCCAGCATGATTGTGCTCCTCAGGCCCCGCCTTGGAGACTATTCAGGCGACTAAATAGAATGATTTGCCCTTAGATGTCAAATTTCCTCCAAGACAAGGATGTCAATACCAATTAGATTGTCTGCAGTTGCTGTAGTTACGCCAGCCTGTCCCACACCACCGCAGCCACCGCCCCAACCTCTTTCCCTCTAAAGATACACTTGCTCTCTTTTAACATCTCACTCACATCTCTTTTTTGTAGGCAGAGTGGTGGTCTCGGCACCAAGCCTTTAGCCTCAAATCAGTTTTATGACTGGCGCTGTGCAGACATTAGGCTAACTCCATTAGCCTCTCTGAAGGAGATGGCCTGAGGGGATACAGAGGGGCCAAGATGGGACTGAGTAGGGGTGTGTGTGTACGTCTGTCTGTGCGTGTATATGGTGAAAGGGTGAAGGGGTAACATTGTCTTACTGAGTCTTCTGGCATCTCCTTAAAGGTCACTGTCTGCTAGTCAGAGGAGGCAAAAAGCCCACTGGAGCAAGAACATAAACAAGAAAGAGAAGTGGGCAGAAAATGGATTAATGAACAAATGTAATTAGGAGAAAGGGTGGATGGAGAGAGTGGGAGAGAAGGATCTGTCTCCACTTAGTATTGTGGCTCCTGCAGGCGCTTAAGTGCTAACATGACAAACAGATGTGGCCATGGCTGGCCAGACATGGGACGATACACTCACACACATGCAGGCGTCCAAATGCATCTGTAAATGAACAAATACACGCTTCCCTTTTATTGTTGTCCTATTCAAACTTCTTAATGCACAAAATGTTGAAAAGTGTCCCTTAAATCATTCAATGAATGCAAATAATTATAGAAGTCTGTGGGATATCGGTGACACTAATATACTTGACAGGCTGAATATGCAACTTATGTGCCAAAACATAAACAGATTCAACTGACAGCCATGAACACATGTAAGCAGGAATCTCAGTGGCAGGAAAAAGTTATGTCAGTTGAGGGTTCTGTCACAATTGACGAGGTTACTTGGGCACAGGGATGTCCTTTTGGTAGACTGGTCAGCACAAATCACTCTTACATGGGAGACTGGGGTTCAAACCCCACCAGGGCCCTCTTTTCACCCTGCCACATTCTGGCGTTGTTGGTAGGATCCATGTAGCACTAGGGGGTGGGTCCATGGATTTCTCATTGGTGGCAGCCTGTGTATAGCTGGGGGACGTGCTTGTGAAACGAGGGGGAGAGATGTGACAGTTAAGGGTCCTGTCACCATGCCTCCAATTGATGATGCTACATGGCCACAGGGATGTCCCTTTGGTCGACTGGTCAGCATGCATGACTCCTACCCAGGAGGATGGGGTTCAAACCCCACCCAGGCCCTCCTTTCACCCTGCCACAGTTAGTTACCCCAAAAGTGCCCCAGAAGGTCATAGTTATTGAGAGGGGATACAGGGATACATTCTTCTCAATATTCAGAACACACATTTTCTACTCCCCAATGAAAACACAAGAGACACTTAAGATTGCTTTTGTGGAAAATAAATGCTATAATGTTACATACGGTGACAACAACAGAGACTGATATTCAACACTGAGTCTTTATTCGGAATATGAAAATGAATTATGAGCTCATGTAACCAATAAATTACACTATTATTACTTTTGTGGCAAACATGATTATATTGACACACACAAGCACTCACAAGTGTCTCCTTCTCTGCTCATAAAACCGACAGTAACAAACAACTATTTTAAAGAAGGAAGTTGCAAGCCCAAAGTAATGTTCTCCAAAAGAACATTTACAGTAATTTACAAAAGTATTCATCCTCCTTGTTGTTCTTTTTTTCTTTATAAATGGATTTCTTTTGAAGGGGAGAGAGCAGTGGTGTTATGCAAGCAATTTACAAATAAAAAGTCCAAAATGGTGAAGTAAAATAAAATAAAAAAAACAAACATATTTCAAAGAATTCTGAAAAAATAAAAAAGCAAAAAGTGATGCATGGGTATGCATTTACCTGTGTGCAATCTAAATGTTGCATGATCTTGTTGTACAGTATACATCTGTCTGGAAATGTCCACAGCACCACTTATCAAGTGGTATGACCAAGCAATCAACACCATGAAAACCAAGGAGCTCTGCAAATAGCTCATTGACAAAGTTATTTAGAAGTACAAGTCCAGGTTGGAATTAATTTTTTTTTTCCAATTCAGGAATTTTCCCTCAGCGCATTATCAAATCCATCAACAGAAAATGCAAAGAATAAGTCCACAACAAGTCTGTCAAGAGAGGCTTGCCCACCAAAACAAATAGACTTGCCAAAGAAAGCATTAATAAGGAGAACAGAAAATTAATAAAAAATATTATGGGATTTTCCCAAAACATAGTACATAGTAAACAAAGAAGATATTAGAAAAAACTTGCCCATCAAGAAAAATATTGTGTCCCACAAACCCAACACCTTTCATGACTCAGAGAACACCATCCTACTGTGAAACATGGTGGTGGCAGCTTTATGTTGTGGGGTGTTTATCATCACCAGAAAAACTGGTCAGAATTGAGAGAAGGATGGGTGGTGCTAAGAAACCTTTACTGAACACCTTTGTCAGTTTTTCAGTAATTTGAAACTTCAACGGTGGTTCACCTTCCAGCAGGAAAATGACAATAAACATACAGCTAAAGCAACAATTTAATTGTTTATCTCAAGTGTTGAATCAGATTTATAATCATGTCAAAAAGTTCTTCTTGTCTTCTGTATTCTTGTATTCAGTCTGCTTTCATATACTTGGAATATATACCGGTAAGTTCTAAAAGAAAAAATCCTACAAAAAACAGATACTGTATGTGTAATATATTTTTAAAAGAATAGGAAAAAAATGGATTACAATGAATCAATTTCCTGTTTATGTGAGCAGGTGCCATGAGCACATTTGACAAGGCAACTTGAAGGCCACAAACAGAGTCAAATGTGCCCATATTTTTGTTTGATTTAGCAGAGATGACAGAGAAAAAAGTAGATCCACAGATGAATACATATTTGAGAGCAATTCAAAATGCCTGAGGGATTTCCTGCATTATATTTCAGAATATTGTGTAATCCACAATTGTCACTCTGTGCAGGTTTTTCTTTTGTTGACTTTTTTGTTGATTTTTTTTTTTATTTGAAATATTATCTTCACCATATATTGATAAAGAAAAGGCATAAATTGTTATGTAGTAAAAGACTCCCATAACTTAAAGATTTTTGACACGAGGATGCAACAAAAGGCATCTTCAATACTACATTTGAACCTACTGTATGTCTTGAGCCTAAAGTTTGCCATGATGTATTTTCAGTTTTACCAAAAATATCTTTCATGCCTTGTTGAAGTCCTATTTGTATTAATTTAGAATTAAAAGAAATCTTTATGTCAAAGACTGTATATTCAGTTTGCATTGTATTTGCTACAGGAATATGAAACCTTAGACTTCATTTCCCAGGTCTCAATTAGCATCTACAGGCATCGTTAACTGCTGCAATTCACTAAATCAATATCTTCCCAGAAAGCGTCTGAGGCCATTCAAGAAATTGTATTTGTTCCAGTTCTTTTTTAACTCAGTTACTGTTGACCATAAATGTGAGGAATCATTTTTAAGAGTATGTAACAAAAACAGGTCTTAAAGTAATCTAAGCACTTACTTCTATAATGAGATTTAAAGAAATGTACTTGTATGAGTGGCTGAAATGTTTGAGATTCATAGTCAAAATGACTTTCATCATTTGTAACACAATTTAGTATTTTTAATGTAATGTACACTCTTTTCCTCACTTTCATCTCAAAGCCACACTGTGCACAGCCAACAGATGTGTTTAAGCTAACTATGACCATGATCGCAAATCTCCCTCTTTCCATACTTTTTTTCCCTTCTCTCCTCTTTTCTGAGGGCATGGAGCACCACAGTCAATTGAGCAGTAAGGAATGGAAACAGGACTTGCATTTTCAAGTTGGTTTAACCTTGCACTGACACCTATTGCAGATGGTTTGAAATTGTTGAGTAGAATAATTTCCACATGGTGGAATCTACAATTAGGTAGCACATCTGCACCAGCGACAGCATCCTAGAAACTCCCCTTCCAACTTACATATCTGGCGCTCTCTGAACTCAGTGTTGGGTAGCAGCCAACATAAACAGTCTCTACAACATAACTTTGAATAACTATACAAGTTTGATTTAAACTGGGCAATTAGATTAATTTTAAATGTGAATATTTCAATAGTGCCATACACTTTGCTACTCAGTCAATAAGAAAAAGGTGCGGATAACGGGAGCACAAGAGATGTGGATACAAGACAGAAAAGGAGGAGCTGAGCTAAGTGAAGAGACAAAGGAGGATAAACAGTGGGAAACGATGAAAGGAGGGGAGGAGAAATAGTGACAGCCATGAGACAGAAATTTACAACCAGATCATCAGTTAACCACTCCAATCACAATGGATCAAGCCATTAAATGTGCATTTTTTTCTGAACAACCTCCTCCTGACTGACAATGGCTACATATTGCAAGCTTGTATTGATGGCGGATGGAACACTGTGCAGTCCCAAAGTCTGAGAAGTTCACTGTTTGTCAGTTCATTTGGCGCATGTAGTCAGGAACAAAACAAATGTCAGCCCTCTCAACTTATGTACGTCTCGTTAAATGCAATCCAGTTATTTGAAGCTACAAGACTAATGCCTCCTGTTCTCAAGTTGGCATGTTTACTTTGCTCTCGTTTTTCTTGTGCTGAATAAGCACAGAATGTGACCATTAAATATATTGCTGATGGAGAGACAAGGGCAGGGAAACATCAATATTAAAGTGAACTGGAGTTACTGCCGTCTATGTGATATAACAGGCTAACCCCGTAGTGACATCATCACCAGGTTAATGAAAGTAAACGTGATGAGTTTAGACTGATAGATCAGAATCAGAAAATGCTATCTGCCTTTTGTATTATTTTACATAATGGGGAAAACTACTATCAAATAATCAAATACACAAAATATAGTTAATAATCTGCAGAGTAAAATAAAAACGTATTATGTATAATGATTATAATTCACTTTTCCTGGCTAAATCTTCTGTAAATTCAAAAGTGAAGAACAAACATATTTAGTTCTGCTATTATCAGTGGAATCTGTAATGAAAAAAATATGTGAAACAAAGGATCTTTGGAAATGGCAAACTCCATAAAAACCTACTTTCAACACCTCTGAAATTAGACTTAAAGTCCCCCCAGAGGGGCTATTAGATGACAAATCCTTGCCATTGACCAGGTTCTGCCCTCTGCTTGCTCATGACTTACGTCCCAACCTCTTTGATGTCCCTCACCACAATAACATCAGCTCCACTTCCTCTTCCACAGTAGGGCAAAGTGTGAGTTGCCCCTCTTTTTTTGGACAATGAAAAAGAGCAAGAGAAGTAGGAAAGGGGACCCACAACATTCCAGATAAAACCAGATGTTTGCATCCCATGCTAACATGTGGAGACATTCGCTTGCCGTGGGCCTGCATTAATGAAGGTGGAGATCCATCTGGGGGAGCTGATAGGCAACGGGATGCGGTGTGATCAGCAGTGGTGCATGCACACACTCAGCGGGTCACATGTGCTAGCAATAAGTTTGCTTTACTGCAACTAAAATTCAGCACACGGTGTCATACTACAGTGAATTCTAGTAAAAGAAAAAGTTTAAATCACTGTGGTTTTAATGATGAATTTGAACTTTCTCGAATACAGTTTCAAAGACATAAACATTATAAAGTGATGCAACTTTGAGAATAAAACATAGGATAATGGATTTAAAACACTACTTTTAAAAGACTAATGAGTTTTCAAACTAATCAATGGTATGCATAAATGCATGTTAGCTGCAAGGAAAATATAAAATCACATTAAGAGAAAACTAACATGTCCTTTGGCAAAAAAAAAAGTCTAAAACTCCATAAAAATATTACTTGTTGAGTTCTAAATTTATCTATACAACACAAACATTACACAGTGTTTTCTGAGAATTTACCATCATGAGTCTGGTAGAGCAACACAGTGATGGGAGTTCCAGATTAATGTCTAACCTACTCAGGCTGTCTATTAAATCATAATGCTATTTTCATGGACATTAATTAATTAAAATAGCATAATGCAATTAAAATGCATTATGCTATTTGACAAAAATTTAAAAATCCATCTTGGTAAAAAATAAATAAAACAGAACAAAATGTATTTTTCTGAGAAAACTATACATTCTTTATGAGTCCAGTTTTCTCTCAATGTATTTCCACATGGTATGTATATTCCATATCATGGCCATATATAAATTCATAAATATTTGGTCACAAGTTCTAGAACAATTTACACTTTTCTAATATTGTACCTAATAAGTTCATGTCACAGAATTATGAATAAAGGGGGGATTATTGAGTTGCACTGTTGTCACACTGACTGGAAGAATTTGTGTTTTGCTGTATGACTTGATTATATCACAGTAGATCGTCACACATTTCAGGGGCACTTTAGGGTCATTAGGAGTCGGTATACACAAGTTACAGTAAGTAAATTGTTGTGTGACTCACATCAGTCACGGCAGAATAACTGAGCATTATTGTATGTCAAAGGTCTCCACATTTCAACTGAAAGGCGAATTGTGTTAGTGAAGAAATCAATTTGTGTATACAGTAGTAAGATTTCAAAAACTAAGTAGACTGAGCTGTGCATTAAGCGAAGTAGGTAAGTGATGAGCAGGGGTGAATTGAAATGTAAAGACTGCGTGGAATGCTCTTGCGTGAACTGTAAATGAACCCCTAAACCCCAATCTCCACCTGACAAAAATCTGTTCTTTGCCCCAGCACACAACCACAAAGTGCTCGCGGCCAACATGCAGGAATGCCACATTAAGATTTTTACAGCCAGAATATTCTTTTCCAAGGTAAAGCTGCAGAAACACATAAACCAGCAACTTTAGGCTGAGGATCTTTCGAAAACATTTCATCAGTCTGACTTGATTTGTTTGTTTGACTTACACTGAAGTTTCCAAAGGGAAGTGTTGATGATTTAAGATAAGGCGTGCTTATTCATCATACCCCGCATATTTTTTCGCTTAGTTTGAAATCATGTAAACATGCAGAAAACAAGGCAACATGTAATGCTTGTCTTACATCTTAAAAGGTTAGCACTTCTGTGTTGTTCAACCTCACTGCAGGCTCCATTATCTCTCATCCACTGTCATCGATGTCCCATCACATTAGTCTATGACTAACCTGAGGTAAGGATAACCACAGTCGCATGATTAGAACAGTATTTAAGAAGCCTAATGCCTTGTTTGTTTTCCTATGCGCTCTCTTAGAAGTGCTCAGCAAGAGTGTTGTGATTGGTGTGTTTTTGTCTGAGTATGAGAAGAGACACTCCCTCCCTTTAGCTGAGGAGGCCTTTTTCTCCCCGTCTGTCTCACTCCTTCATTCACTCACTCACTTTCCCTCACCAGCTATTTTCTTTCCCTCTTTACTTCCCCTCTTTATGTCTGCTTGTTTCCTCCTCCTCCTTTCTTCTGTCTCTCTCCTCCCATTGGGGCTGTTTGCATTCCTGCCAGGAGGGGCGGAGGTGTCTGTGATCCGGATAAGGACCAGACCTCCCCTTCATGCTACCCTCCCTCGTGCTCACACTCACCCTCGCACCCTCCCTGGGAAAATGGGCGCACCCTCCCTTTTGGCAGGGCACGATTCCCCTTTGAATACACTGCCAGCCATTGCAGCAGAGACTTAACATGATTTGTTTGTCTGTTGCTGCGTGTTTGCACCCCCCACCTCCCCATCATTCCTGTTGGAGATCCAGAGAACTGGTTAGCTGGTGCAGATCTGTAGTGAGGCTGCTGGAGGCCAGGTCTGTTAAATAGGGTGATGTAAGGATGGTGGGGGATGTATAGGGGTTAAAATAAGTTTGGAATATAATCCATATGATAGAAATATAGAAAATTTTCAAAGCAAGTGAGGCTACAATAACAAAAAAAACATGCACACGCACACACAAAACTATCCCACTAATCACTCAGTTTGCATTCACAAAGACCAACGGATTTGTCATTCCTTCTTTCTTTTCCTGATGTTTTGTAATTGGCTCACTTCCTGGTGCAGTGGCAGACAGCAGCCACAGCAGCGGCTGCCCAGCCGGCCCATTGATCTTTCATCAGCCCATAGAGTTAAAGCTGAAGGCATGAGGGAAAAGCTGGAGAGGCAGCCCCTCTTTTATGGCAGCCCGCTGGAGCCTGCCTAGGATTGTTCCCCATTTCCTCAAATTGTTTTTCATTTAGTCAGGGTGCAGTGCTGTGCCGCGATGAGGCGATGAGGTGGAGTCTCACAGACATTTAGGGGAGCACGTAACAGCTACAATCTGGGAAGGTGGATACAATGGCATCACAAGACTCAAGCTTGCCGATAATGTTTCAGTGTGTAAGTTGTTTGCTCTATGTGTTATTGTAATTGTAGGGTTGTGTGACATCTTTATAATGCTCCCTGTCCTCAAAGTGTAGATCAAATGACCTACAGGCTTATAATTAGGAGAGGGATAGGGGCAGCTGATCTGAAGTTTGCCAAGTGATAAATACAAACTTCCATTTAACTTTGAGAAATTTCATATAAAAGCTTTTTAAGTATAAGTATATAGTCGTTTCATTAAAGCAGTGAAAGATATGCATGAACCTTTTCAGTTTACTTCTCTGACGATGAAACATGTTTTACATATAAAAATATTAAGATACACAATTCAAGTAATAATTACCTTACTCAGTTTGCATCAACGCCTTGGTGGTGATCAATTCGCCCACATGTCGTCCAATCACAGGGTGATGAGAATCAGTGTGTAGGTGTGGTCCGTTGTATCCCCAACAGTATCCAATCGATCTAAGCTCCAGCGGTCATGAAGGCCCTACCTTGGTCATCTAACTGATACGTGATATCAGGATCCTTCTCCGAGGCAGCTCCGCAGGGATCTGGTCTGAGAGAAGCCGAGAAACAGACTTCAGATCAGCAGATCCATTTTCACCGGACTTTGAATATTTCATGCAGGGAGTCTTGCTGCGGAAACACAGATATGGTAAATAACAACAAGCCCATCCAGTCACACACACACACACACACACACACATATTACTTATTGCGACTCTTTGAAAGAATATGAAAATTATATTTTAAAAAATAGAAAGGAAAAACAGTGGACCTCAACGAGAGAAAGTATTCATATTTTATCATCCCGACTACCTAAATCCAAGTGCCGTAATGATCGCCATAAGATTAGTAATAGCAGCTAAATTTATCACGGTGCAACCAACATAAAAACTGCAGATGACAAGATGCTTCATAGAAATAAATGCAGACATACACACATGGCCACCACAACTAAGCAGCCGGGTAAGGGGATCATATCTGGGTTATGTCTCTAGTCACAGCATACATGTGGTCAGTGTAAGACTGTGATACTGATGTGATCCTAGTTGTAAAGGGGATACAATCAAAGATACATTTAAAAAAGTTGCGGTTAAAATATGTGAGACATACATGTGTTTAAACATCAACTTATTTTTTTATTTGGCCATTTTTCATATGAGGCATTTGTCATAGAGCAAGATCATAAAATCTTAGGACATAAATGTCAGATATATCTAAAGAAATACTTACATCCTGTGTAAAAGAGACAGAAAATCTATCCTTAGTATCAGCAGCAACAACGCAACAAGATGATGCCCTCTTACAGCAAAACCCACACCTGACCCCTATATCTTCACCCACAGAAAGGATGCTGTTTCACAAACTGTCTTCAAATACTTTCCTCTCAGAAAGACATCAGTGAAACCAGAGCTCACCAAGCACTGTATGTGTTTATTAAGTATGCTCTGGACTGGCTTACTCCCAAGATGGCTGTAACTGAGAGATTTGTTCATGTAGGCATTAGCTCTAGCTATCAGTGGTGAATTATTTATTGAAAAAATCTTCCTTTCCTTGACGGATGAGAGAATATGTAGGCTTGCACACTGACTCCACCAAATCTTTAAGAAGGACGATGATGCTTTGATGCTAAACTTGGGGTATGAAGAGGACAAACTGCATATTTCAAGAAAACGATCGGTATAATACTGTTACAGTAAGAGCAGTTAAAGAAATAATGTGAAATGACCTGGAGTAAAACAGTAAGATATTTATTTCTTTGTTACTGTTTTCGGGTGATTGTGTGAAAATAAAACCGATTTAACTCATATTATGTATTCTGATAACAAAACTGACAACTACATAACTAAAGATTGGATCATTGAGTAGTTGCATTTAACTTTCTGTGAGTTTCATCTTGAAAAACTTATGTAAAGCTGTCAGCCTGTCAGTGCCTCATTAAAAATTTTGATTGATGCTTTTTTTTTTTCTTTTTTTTCCACATTAAATAAACTTGAGTGGTTGCTGTGCTCAAAGAAACATGAATACTATATGGGAGGATCAGTGGTTGCAAAGTATTTGTGGATCTACAACCTTTATTTTTGTCCAAGATACAATTAAATGTAAGCAAAAAAATGGACACAAGTCTCACACAATTGGGCAGCAAATTCAATTATCATTGATATTTTTCCTGCCAAATTTAAATCACAAATGATTTGTTCAAATCCAAAGAAATTACATTTGGTCATTTTCTTTGCCCGCTTTATTATGTTAGTTTTTTGTTGTCTGCAGCAGTGAAAGAAAAAGAGACAGGCCTGGCTATTGTCATTCAATGGCCAAGCCATTTTGGAAATCACCGCTCTGTGTTTGCTCCTGCTGCCTCTTTCTCTGTATTCCCTTATGACCTCAGTGGATGGAAGGCTTCCTTTTATAATTTCCAGGTTGCACATACGCTGCCAATCCCACTGCTTGTAAGATGAACAGGCATACATAAAAAGATTGAAATGTTCAGTGATTGAATAAGAAGCAAGAAATCAGGAGGTTAGTGAATTTATCCTTTAACTTTCACAAGACAACAGGATACATGACAATAAAAGTATTGAACCCGTACTTACAATTTTTATTTTATTTTTTTAAAAGAGAGAGAAAAAAGGTTTAACTGGGGTGGTGGCAGCTATAGACCCCTGCATATCACTATTTAAGCTAAAAGCAACTGTATTCCCACAAGGGACTGATGATATATAACAGATCAATGCCCACTCAGTTCAGAAAATAATCATCCGTGCTTATTTAATGTCTTTAGAGATACATTTTCCCTTAGATTTTAAGGAATGGCAACTCAGGTAACAGCATCTCAATCAATTGTTTGGATCCAGTTAATTCTGCATCGAGGGGTTTGCAGCCTTCAGATCTAATGTGAATAAAATTACTCTTGCCCTGTGACCCTGACTCATATCACAGTCTCACATGTCACACAAAAAGCAACCAAAAGGGGGCCCATGACCCATTTTGTATCTTGTCCTATATTCTAACAATAATATGATAATTTTGCTATTGGTGAGTCAGCATCCTAATGGGTAATGAAAAACATCAGAGTGGAGAGAAGAAATGCATTTTCCAGACATTAAACAAATCAACAACATTAGAGAAACTAGAAAGAAAGAAAAAAAAACTACAGAACTTCATAAACTATAAGATATTTGTGAAAAACTGAACATGTGAACACAGATAATTGATTATCAAAGTGAAACCCTGCTGTTAAGGAACCGGCATGGGAGTGCTTCTAATTTGTTGCATTCAGGCAGAACCCTCTTCAATGCCTGTCTCACAGCGAGGGAGATTATTCGCATCGGTAGGTCATGAAATTCACTGGCAGGACCACTGGACAACCTGCCTTTTTTGAGGCCAACATGGTGACTGAATTAATGCCGTCTTGTCTTTTGGTATTTTGCAAATTCTGCATCACAAAAGAAAAAGGCAAGAAGAAGAGTGTGAAGAGAAAATCTGTGCATGCTGCTTGGAATTGAGAGGCAGAAAGAGAAATTTGTGTTTTTACAATTAAGTGTGTGTGTGTTTGCCATTGGAGGACAGGGTTTGGGGAGAGCAATATGGTGTCAAATATAACAGAGTTAATTTCATTCTAAATCTGGCATAACAAATTTAGTACTTTTCTCACTTAAATACAAATTTTCATCTGGTTATGTGATATAGATGAGGATAGACATTGAAGACATTGAATATCAGGTTGTCTTTATACTGGTAAGCTTAAGATCATTCATGATGTCAATGATAACTAAATGTTTGTAAGTTTTAGACCTCATCGCAGCCATCTGCAATAGTTACATTCTGCTTTTATATCCAAACTTGAGAAATAACCAAGTGACATATAATGGTAAGCAATAACCTAATTAAAGACGCCTGTGCGGACTTATTTTTTAAAAAAATTCAATGTACAAATCTAGTACTTGGTACTTTCACTTCGGCAGAGTGGCAAACCTCAGTTGTGAATGTGAACGCAGCAACAGGTAAAACAGTTGGATGTAATCCTTGTGTATGGCAACAACCTATTAATTATGACCATGCCCAGATACCATGTTCAAATGTTTGCTTTTGTTAGGACTTTAACACACGGCTACATCCTAACATGAGTACACCCTTAAATATCTACAGCAGTCTTTCGCTTAAACAAAGTGTCATATGTTCAAAAGCTCTCGTGGCGAAATAGCCGTGGCTCCTTATCTGCTTGCAAATGTCCATCAGCAGCCTCCCAGGAGTCTCTCAAACCCGCAGCAAAGACATCAAACGCTTTTAAGTATTTACATAACCGGGAAGTGTCCAGAGGAGAGT
This sequence comes from Atherina boyeri, assembly GCA_029874935.1. Taxonomy (NCBI): domain Eukaryota; kingdom Metazoa; phylum Chordata; class Actinopteri; order Atheriniformes; family Atherinidae; genus Atherina; species Atherina boyeri. Next base: position 8,314 of record JAPMNP010645398.1, on the reverse strand, counting down.
GTGGAAACGACTGAAAAATGATGACCAAACGCTGCTGCAGGCAGCGGTCGGCTGCTCGCTGGACGCGTCCTCTCTTTAAGCGTGGAGTTTGCGCGCCAGGCGCCGAGGAAAATAATCTGTTTGCAGTGTGCGCGTTGATGGTCATTTTTTATGATGTTGTTTAATCCACAGTGGGGGAAAGGGGTGGGCTGTCTAGCAGAGCCCCAGACAAGCTGGCTCCAGTGGCCATCTCTGTAGGCTATAGGCTTCTCTATTTGAGCAAAGAGACAGGTGTAAATCTCTCCTGCGATCTTTCCTCTGCACTCTGTGCGACACTCACCTGGAGGTAAATAAATGCTTTATAGCCAAGTAAATGAACCACCTCCTCTCTCGTTTTGCGGGCTTGTGCAAATAGAGAGAACAGCCTTCGGGGGTGGATGTCATCACTGTCATACACTGTGGGGTCTGCAGAGAAAATTTGTCCATGAGAAGTTTAGACAGTTGAAAACTACTAAATTAAGTAGGTCGTCAAAACCATGAGCTTAAAATACATCTCTTTTTTATTGTTCTCAATAGATTACGAAAAAAAGCAGATTGAAAAGTTTTCAGAAAGTAAAATGTAAGCGTTTTTTTTTGTTTTGTTTTTTTACTGGTTTTAGCTAAAACTCACTAAAGATGAAAATGAAAGTTGTTTTTGATAAGGTGCCATATTCTTACTGATTACAAAGATCCATATTGCGCACAAATATTCTAAATAAACCTAAATGCAAAGGTGATCCCTGAATGCCATGGATCACATTGCCTTATTGTCTTGCACTCTACGTCACACAAAGTGTGTGTCGGTGACTGTTCATGTGTGTTCAGTGAAAGAGGGAGAAAGAGAAAGGGGGGGGGGGGGCGACTATTATATACCGAAGTTCTGCAAAATAGGTCTGTGCCATTCTTGATTAGGGACCGTTCCCAAAAGATGGCTGCAGACATGAGATAATGAGGTCCTGTGATAACGCGGGCCTCCTTTAAGTTTTTCCCATGAAAAGAGACTGTCGCCAGTCCACAAAACGACACTGTGCATCGGCACCACGCTACTCACTTCTCATTTGTCGAGCACAAAAGCTGATCCACCCCAAATCCGCACTAACAAACCAGGGACCGGGAGCAAATCATATAATGTTCAATCGTATTCACTTCTCCACTAATTAACTGGAATCCCACCTTATTCTTAAATACAGTGACCAATTAAACTGCCATGTATGCCAAAGGTCTCTGGGGCCACACTCGGTCGCCAGGAACATTTGTGAAGGTCTGCGGCTTCACTATGGGCAATGGATCTTATTAGATGAATGACCTCAACGAGGAAAGGTTACAGGCTTTTTCACTGCCCTCCGTTGGAAAAACTAAGATGTTTCCTAATCGGATTTTAATTGGTTGGTTGGGTGGTTGGCTGGTTTCCCCTTGATGCACAATGGGATATAATTTGGTGTTTGTGTTTCAGCGGGGACATAGGCTGCTTGATAGAATTACAAAATGTAAAGTTTTTGCGTTTGTTTCATGGAAGAGTTTGCTACTTTAAATGAGCAGGTGCTAACAACTTTGGTGTTAAAAATTTGCCATTTGGATTCAGTTTTAAATGTATGGTCACACATCTGAAACCCTTTTATTTAAAAGCCCACTTGTGTAATTATAGCATGAGGTACAGTATTCTAAAATATATAGTTATGAAGGTGGACATAACCACAAATGACCATTAATCTAACACTTAGTCTCACTAAAGGGAGGCTCAGCCACATTTTTCCACAGAAAATATATAGCCCCCCACTCACCCACCCCTACCACCTCCACCACCTCTGCAACAGTTGCAAGAATCGCCTCCTCCGTGCTTACTCGAGGTTACTCAAGAATACTATAAGTTAAACCAACCAGGTTCAGCTTACGTTCAAATACTCCCCCTCATTACTCCAAAAAACGTCTTTATGCAAAACATCTGTAGGGACTTCAATAAATGAAAGCACAGCTCCTAACCGCATCCTACTCATTTTGATTTTCATGTGGTTTTGCTGTATTGTTTAACTTTAAATGCGGCCACTCTCATATTTCAAACGTCACAAGTATTCGACAACTTGCAATTTTAACATTAAAAAGCAGCTAAGGCAATCAGCCAGTAAAGAAAGAAAGACAAAGAAATAGAGAAAAAAAAAGTTGCACTGAAACTAACACAGGTCACATTTAAAGAGAGAACGTTTCCTTGAATCCAAATCGGCAGATTTAGGTCTAACCACTGTAAGATGGTAAACTGGTAGGTTTATGTCCCATCTTCAACAGACGATTAAGCAAACTGCTATATAGAGCATAACACTCTCTTTTCTTTTCGTTTTTTTTTTTGTTTGTCTGAGAACAGTCCAGAAAGTCCCAGAGTGTAGGCTACACCAGGACAGATAAACCTGCTGACGCACAACACCAGTAGCAAATGCACCCCAAAGAAAATCATATCTTAAAGTGTTAAGACGTCATTTTAAACTCTATTTCAATTTCTAAGTGCAGTTCAAGAAATAAACTTAAAGATCAGAATGGGATTCACAACTATCTTATTCCAAGACATATAACTTTGCATTTGATAAAACTGTTAAAAGAAAAGTTTTCAGCTGCTAAAAGACCTAAAACATTTCTGAACACGAATGTTTTACAGCAACATAAACCTGGGCTAAATAGATCTTGCAGTGTCTGTTGGCAATTTAATGAAATTCAAACAAGAGACAACTTTAAGGACTGTAATGAAAGACCTTTTTTTCTTTTCTTTTTTCCATATTTACGAGGTATTATACAGTAGCTTCAGGAGTGAACAGAGTTCCACCAGTGGCACAGAGAGGCATGTGGGAAATTCAATTGACTGCATTCAACTTTGCCGCCGCTTGGGCTCGCAGCATACACTTCAAATTGTTGTTCTCGCTACTGACAAAACCGTTAATTCACCCAGAAACGGGAGGTTAAGCTTCAGCAAGAGTAGAAGGGGGAAAGAGTGGACGACAACTAACAGGAGCTTTCAGTTCAGACAGCAAAGGTTGCGATACACACAGAACGCTCCCATCCATGCGCAGTGAACTTTCCTGACAGAATGTCACGAACATTAATCACCTGTTGATTTGATTTTTCTGATACTTGAAAAAAGAAACCAAACAAAATCAAACTCGGAAATTGTCTGACAAAATGCTTTAAATCATTTTTTTTTGTTAAAAAGAAATTGTGAATCAAATATATCTATTGGGAATAACTATTTTAGAGGAGCTTTTCATCTCTCAAAACTTTTTAATTGAACAAATTTAATATTTTGTTGCACTTTTGAAAATGTTTTTTTCTTTTTTACATATATCTTTTTCTTTAAAAAAAATTCTAGTTGTTTAAATCTATAATATTTTATTAATCTGGTTACTGCTTTGACGAACTAAATGAAAAGAAAAGAAAAAGAACGCTGCAGCAAAATCCTCAGTGAAAAGAGTGGATTATGGGCTCAGGCCTGCACACAGCACCTGTGGGGAGTGGCAGTAGAATCCTTCCCAAAATAACTTATCCCAGCAGGTCTGCAATGAGGTTGAACAGGAAAAATGACAGACCACCTGAGGCACAAATCCAGGGAGACCTGCGCTTACCTCAAGGGGAACTGACACCTAAGTTAGTTTTTACAAGGTCATTTAGGGATGGGGTGTACTGCAGTTTATGCGGTATAACTACACTGCAAAATTCCTTAAGAGCATTTAAGGAGCTTCCCTTTAAGCTAAAGTCACAGCTATGATATGGTCTATCTCTGAGCATAAGCATGATGCCTAGAACCTCCTTGTTTCCTGTAATTCTCTATCGCTGTTCTTACTATGGGTTTACTTTAAAAGGGTTTGTATTGCACTTGATCCATTTACCTCAATCATCATCCTCTATAACAAAATGTCTGATTGTGGCACAGAAGGGACATAAAAGACATTTATCCAACCATCCCGTCACTGGAAATCAGTGCTGGTTTCTTTTACCAAGCTCTCCAGACTGCATGGCACTTGCTTTTCCGCCTATGGTTTTCCATTTCAAAGCCCTGTGTCTCCATGTAAATACCAAAACACAGTAATCCAATCTGACCCCATTGCAAATTTTCCAGAAACTATTGGGGGGTACTGGGGTTGACATGAGCCACACACTTATCCCACTTAACCTCCAGAGAGAAGCCACCCCAACCCCTTTAGTCCCCTCGCTGGAGGAATGCACTGCTTTCTGCCATTCTCCTCTTAAACGTTCTGAGTCTTGAGGTTGGATTGAATGGTATAACCTAATAACTTTGTATGTTTGTAAAGTCAAGCCGGCACAAAGTTGATGCCAGTGGTGGGGAAGCTAAATGGGCGGCAGAAACCCACATCAGGGCACCTCTCTATGCACTGTGTGGCACAAACCCAAATATGTTTTGATTCAAACCCTAAATTGTCCCTAACTGATGTCTCTCATGAACGTAGCAGGAACATATTTACACTGTGCTAACTTGATGACAAATAACCCGAGGATTCCTCTGTTTCCCATTTGCCATTGCTTGCTTTTTAGCATGCAAAAACAGTTCCAGTCCAATTTTCAGTTCTCAGAATACAGGGGTAAGATGCTTATCTCCCATGTTGGCAAGTGGTGGCACGTAAGGCAAGCTAAAGGGTTCTGACACATGGTCCACATCTGTGGCTTTTGCCATAAGTATCTTGATCACACAGCCTGTAGCTATAGAGAGAGCCTGACGGCTGTTTATGGGGTTGAGCAGACAAATCCCTCGCATTATGCTCTACAGGTGATGCATGCCACTGGACTGGTTTGTTCTAAGTGCAGTGTACAATGTACTTTCAAAACGCAGCTGCCAGGACTCAATTCTACAGAAACAAGCGATAATGAGCATCGCTTTTTTTCCTTCCGTTTTTAATGTGAACGAGAATCAATAAGAAAGCTTTTAATGGGTTTCGAACCAAACAATGCATGCAAACATTTGTATATCTGAACAAACAGAAACTCGTGGCTGAAGAAGATTCTGTTAAACTATTAAATGCTTTTAAATTTTGATATGTGATACATCCGAGGTGTTTTGCATCAGTACTGTCATAGGCATACAATGGATCAAAAGCTAGGCATGCCAACCTCATCTTTCAATTGTGTCTCCTCCTCAGGTCCATGGTCATGAGTTAAACGATCCTGAGCCTGCATCGCTGCTGTAGAACCACAACCATTGAAGAAAACAACTCCCCCTGCAAACCACCATTTTCACTCTGTAGTCAATGCACTGCCATCAATAAGCACATCCCCTAATTAACTAGAATAGTATTTCATCAATAGCCATAACTGGCCATTGCAGGAATTGATGGGACCAAGGGTTGAGTTGACTAAAAATGCCTGACAGGGACATTTCATGGACAGGTAAATAGTTTATCATTCTTCAAGCCAATTGACTAAAAACGTGCGTGTGATTCTGCAAAGAGCAGTTTACAGTCTGCACTCTTTTTTGGGCAGTATAGTCTCAGTCAATCAATTTTAGCCCCACCTACATCTTCGTAGTAAATGGTTTGCATTTAGAAAGTCATTACACTGTCAATTGAGCATCTTCCCATGCGCTTCGTGTCGGGATGTACATAACGAAGTTTGGAGTCATTACAGTTGTAGAATATACTAATATGGTGATGTTTCCTTTCCCTATCATGTCGTGTTAGGGCTGATGACTCTCACCAGACAATCTACTCCATTCAGGAGCGGTGCCACCAAGTCTGTCGTTGCTTATCATTAACAATCTGCAAATAAACAGGACAGCATACATTACATCACTTGCAGCTCCATGATCAATTCCAGGAATGTCTTTGAAGCTTTGCTTAATGAACTTACACAGTGTAGCTGTTGTGTGCTGTGAGGGCATGGAAACCTCATAATGAAAGATCTTAACACAGTTTTTCTTCATTTATTATATTGTTAGAAACGGAAAAAAGAAAAAATATCCCTAAGTATATAAAAGAAATCACATGGTTTGGAATCAAAGTCACTGAAGAATTTCATATAGCTGCTTTTCCACTTAAATTCTTGTCTTCCAGCATGTAAGTTAAGGATGATTCCTGCAAGTTTTCTGGACAGGCACCCATATCAGGCAGATTCAAAACACAAACTGTCATTCTGTTCTGCCAGAAATCACCCACGCATGTGGAGTGAGAAATTTTAGAGGCTGTCCAGTCAAATATACTACCCCTTTTGATTTTGATATGCATGATCTGAGTAGATGTATAAAAGGGAAGCGCTGACAAAGTTTGCTTCATCAATCAGTAGTGTCAGCTCAGACCTTTTTATAGCCTCTCCAAGTCCCTGGGAGCCCTAACCCTGTAAAAGTTTATATAGTGTATTGACCATTCTCTACTTGCTTAGCTAATGAAGCCATCTTGGCCAAAGAGCCTGAGAGGCAGCCACAGTGTCAACATTGCTTCCTATTTGATGACACCTTCCACTAAATTGAAATGTGCTGCTAATGGGGCTGAGTGTTTAAAGAAGAATAAGCCCCAGTAATTGACACAGACCTGACCTTAGTCACACAAAGACAAGACTGCAGAGTCCCATGGCTGGGAGAAAGCTGCACCTAGTGTTGGGGTTGATACCATGTGAGTGCTTACTGGCTTTAGCAGCTGGAGCTCTGTGCAATTTTTCATTCGGTATGATGTTGCAGCAGCTTATCTACAGTGTTGCATTTGTTTTCTGTAGCAAATCAATATCACACAGCACATGCCAGCTTCCCTTGTCCCCCAAACCTAGACTGCCTTGGGGGACATACTGTGTATGCATGCAGAGCGCACCACTTAACTCATACGAATACACAAGAGGGGCAGTTTTCTATGACAACACCCATCTATAGCTACCTATGCTGACGAGGGCACCGGGACATTCTGTTTTAATAGACAACAACCAAACTTCACTGAACATAACCTGCATAACATGACTGCGGTGGTCTCGCACTAATACTTGCAAGAATGAGCAGTGCTGAATTTATTGCTTGTTTTGTTGTAGATGAATCCCAGAATGAGCCCTGGAGTCTTAACTGACATAGCCAAACTGTAAACTTCAAAACAACATACACTTCCATTACTTTTGTATGTGCAACAAGTTCATCACACCTTTCAATATTGTAAACGAAAAAATTTGGGCACCTTAAAGATCAATATCACAAGGAGCAAATTCTTATGATTCAATATGTCTGTCATTATTTTGCAAGAACTCACTCTGCATGCACCCCTTTAATAGGACTTTTGACATTCATGATAAGGTCCTACAGCCTGCATCCACGGAGACAGACAACAGACTGAGAATTGATGGTCAATGTTTATCCACCGTGGCTGACTGGCCACGACACTCTAGTTTACTTGTGAATTTGTGGTTAAACTGCATTTTAAAGAGCAACAGCGCGGCTTTGTCTGGCGTGCACATCTAGACGCTTTGCAGAGAGGCAATGTTATTACATCAAATAATAAGCCACGATTTTCTGAGTATATCCGCTTTAGTCATATCCATGGCTTAAATGTAATAGTAATACGACTGACAGTAGCCCAGTTCTGATTGAATATCTCTGTAGATTAAAAATAATGTTTAAAAAAAAAGATGAAAAAAGAGAGAACACAGATTATGACAGCTGTGGTCGATTCTATACCATGCCTTTGAAAAATTAATTTAAATAAATCAACCATGCTTATTGCCGATAGCACCTCTTTAGTAGTGCAACCCGTATAACTGTCATTTGGCAGAGGGGCTGAAATTGTTTCCCACACACAGTTGTGCCGGGAAACCGTACTATATTTAACAACTGAATTGATTGGTGTGATTTTAAACATAGACTATTTGAGAAGAACTGATAATACAGAAACACTATATGCATCCGCTCTGAACTCTGCCCCTCTTTTCTTTGTGCGTCAACTTATATCAGTTTTTATATTTTTCTCCAGATCTAAAACAACTGAATGCAATTTCAAGTCAAAATTAAAACAATGCTACACAAGTAAGGGACGTTTTTTTCCCTCGCATAAGAGAATTCAGCAGATCTTCATATTTCTAGGCTACACTAAATCGTCTGAAACTAATACGTTCACATTATTCACCTCATCTCTGACACAGATTCTAATCTAATTTTAGACAGTGACAAAATGGCAATGGAGACATGCACCTTAGTGTTCAACATGATAATTTCAAGAATAGACAAATAAACACTATTAACAATATATGTTAATTTTTTTTTTTAATAAAGCCAAACACACCACAAGCCCCCGGGCCAATTTAATAATCAATTACTAGCTTTTCTCCGAGGTGTTATGGC
>JAPMNP010645371.1:0-10643 GCA_029874935.1 Atherina boyeri | reverse complement strand
ATTTTGTTCATGTTTATCAGTTCCAAAGTTTAATAAATCAGACACTAATGGCACAGTGCTCTGCTTTAGGTCTTTTTTTTCAACCAAAAATGCTTTGCGATGGTTAGGGGGTACTTGGCTGAAAAAATATTTCACATGGGGTACATCACTGAAAAAAGGTTGAGAACCACTGCCTTAATGCATATGACAATAAACTTGAAACTTTTTCATTCCCCTGTTAAATTTCATACTTTATTATGTGACCTAATTTTATCCAGGGGAACCATCTAATCATGTGGTGGGTGTATAATATAACAGTTCAGTGGAAAATTATCCTAAATATTTTGTTTATCTTTTTATTTGAGTTTTTTAGGCTCTATAGCAGGGCTGGGCAACACTGGTCCTCGAGGGCCGCATTCCTCAAAGTTTTCCATGCAACCCTGCTTCAACACACCCAAATCAAAAATAAAATGGATGTAACAGCCAATGAAGTTCTGCACAATTATTAGTTCATTTGAATCAGTGTGTAGGCACAGGGAAACTTGGAAAACATGCAGGATGAGGGCCAAGGTTCCCCACCCCTGCTCTATAGGTCTTTATTGGATTGTTACTTGACAGGAAACAGGGAAAGAGGATGTGACATGCAGCAAAGGGCCCTAGTCCGGGACTCGAGCTAGGGCCAGCTGTATTGAGGAGCTGTAGCCTTTATGAGCCAACAGCTCAACTAAACATAAACATCAAGTTTTATTTTAGGATTTTATATGCTTTCTAAAATGCAGTGCAGTCTGTCGAATCAGTAGTTTCATCAACATCTTCAGGATAACCTCCAGGTAGACTTCAAACAGGCTGAGTTTGATGGACGCTGCTCGTTTTCTAGAAATGCTTTTCCTTGTTTCAACGACAGCAGAGACACCAGGAGCCTGCGGCGAGGGATGCCATCATGGACTACAAGCCCTCCTTGCAGACCTGGGACAGCTCCACCTCTCTGCTGAATCAGCTGAAGAATTCTCTGCTTGCTTAGAGGCAGACAACAGCACCCCCTGCGCAGAAGATCCCTCTTCCTCCCAACAACCAGGTGTTGACGCCATCCCCAAATAGCATGAGGCGATCTCATGGAGAGACACACGCACGAAAACGCCCAGGTCCTGACAACATTCCAGGTCGTGTCCTGAGAGACTGTGCCGAGGAACTCAGATGTCAAATCTGTCCTTCCCCCTGCCTTGGACCCTATCCAGTTTGCGTATCAGTCCAACTGCTCCACCAATGATGCCATCACCACTGCCCTTCACTCAGCCTTCACCCACCTGAAGACTAAAGACCCATACATCAGAATGCTGTTCATCCACTTCAGCTCGGCATTCAATACCATCATCCACCAGCAGTTCATACACAATTTGGGTTTCAACGTTCCTCAACATCTTTGAGGCCCCATCATAAAAGGGATAACAGATCACACCCACATATGAAAAAAATTAATTCCATGAAATTCCATTTTTAAAAATGTAGATGACCTAGAGTAAACCAAACACTGTTGACATCCCAGGAGAGGACGAAGTGGGGGAATTCAGATACCTTATTTCACCTGGACAATACACTAAACTGGAAATACAGCACTGAGTCCATCCACTAAAAGAGACGGAGCAGACTCTTTAGGTTTGGTCTTTGCATGTTTGCAAAAAGATATTGCATGTTTGTAAGTCTATGATAGAGAGTACAATATGCTTTGGAGCCATCTGTTGAGGCAGCAAATCAAGGATGACATTTCTGGCTGCTGCTCTGAAGTCCCTGGTGCAGAGATGAAAAGGGTATACCGCACAGCCTTAATATTACAGAGTAACTAGAGTGTCTTCAGTCAGAGGCTTCTTCAGCTTCACAGCAGCAAGTAGCAGTGCAAGAAATTTCTGTAGTTGATTTCCCTAAATTTATTTTGAATTACTGCAAGAAAACATCTCATCCGAGCAGTTTGCAAATGGTCTGACTGGAAGATTTTGAGAAAAATCTGGGGCTCCAACATCCAAAGTCAACCTTACACATCAAGTTGTACTTTCAATCTGTATACAAATCCATTGAGCAAGCAGTGTTATACATGGGAACTCACGGGTTGAAGGAAATCCACAAACCTTTAGCAGACTAAAAGCTTGTATACTTATTTTTGCCAGCCAGTTTAAGATTGAACCTGAATTTGACCTCATGTTCAACCAAGATCTACTTCAAGTTATGGATTAAAGGAACAAACCACCATTTGGGCAAATTTGCTCATTTTCCACCTCCCATCAATTTAAACAATTGAGTTTTACCTTTTCCCTGTTCATCTAGACATTCTCTGAGTCAGGCGACCCCATTTGTGGCTTTACTTTAGCATGAATCATTGAATCGGATTATACCATTAGCACCTAATGCAAATTGCTAATGGTCTAATCAGACCAAACAGAGGAAAGATTAAACTTAATTGTTTAACTCGAGGGAAGGTAGAAAATTAGCATATTTGCCCAAATGGTGGTGTGTCACTTTAAAGTTCTTCTTTACCTTTTGAAGTTTGTTTTTAGGTGCTTGCATACTCACCATATGGAGTTCCAGAGCCAAATTCCTTTGCTGCATCTTCCATATATTGACCCAGAAGCTCTGCATTAGTAACCCTGGATGGTGCCTTCATGTCCAATTTTTCATAAAAAAACTCCTCAATTCTGGCACCTGCAGGGAAAGTAAAGTTTACTCTTTGAAGACAGAGAAACCGATGATTCAATGCAAACTGTGACCAAAGATAATGTAAACTAAACAACTATGGACACAAGTACATAGATGAACATGAGAAAAACGATCTGCTCAGCACTATAGGCAGAATTTGGAGTTAGCAATAATTAACTGGAAACATTTAGTAAATTGTGGACTTGAATTTACCAAAGTGGGGATGCTGTGTGAGGAAAAAAAGCTGCTCTTTAATAATTTTCTTTGTGAGCACACATTCGCCCACTGGTGACAAACAAAGAATATGCATTTTGTCACTGTGCAAACCCGTAGTGAGCAAAGTAAGCCTGAAAGACAGTTCATCAATCAGTATCAACCGGTTCAATGAACCACTGCTGGCAGGGCCAGCTGGTATTCTAAATTATCAAGAGAAAAGTAAAACCTTTCCTTTGGTGCAGAAAAATTTTCAGAGTTGGTCTGACTTCAAAAAAGAAATACTGACCAGTTCTGATATATAGTACATCCCCCAACCCACAGCTGTAAGTTGAAGCAGCATCTTTTGATTACCCAAACTCTTTGCAAACCAGTGACCAAGCACTGTTGCTTCCTTGTAAAGTGCACAAATCCACATTGCATGTATTTACATTAAAATCCTCCTTTTATCACATCAGGATATTTGTTGCCATCTGAAAGCTGCTTTTAAACTGATCATAATTTAATAATGCTGCTGGATAGCTTGTGTTTAACAGGTGAGCCCTTTAGCTGTTAGCAAAGAGGAGGAAAAATATCAATATTTCCTTTTTCTCCATCCACTTTTACTCTCCACTCAGGCTCACATTGCGTTTGACTTTAGCCAAATATAGAATAATCCAGGAAATTGTGTTGTATATTTGAAGGATGCATCCTCTTTAAGGGCATTTGAGGAAAAGCTTTCAACACGAGACAAAGCAGGTTACTCAAAATGAACAGACAATACAATTAATTTTTCCTATTTATCATATAAGCAGTCCATGAAAGGCTTCTTCATTCAGCTGCAGCATCAGTAAATAAAAGCTAGAGACACGGGGGGGACAAAATAACCCAAATGTCTTGCAGTAAAGCCAAATATGCTGCACAACACTGAATCTATAAAACACATCATGGATTGCATAGAAAAATTATCACTGAACTGAATCAATACTTCTGAATGTTTCGTCAGTACTGCAGGAAAAGTTTATTATTTCCCCCGACTTGCTGAGCAATAAGCACACAAACATCACTTTCTATTACCTTAAAAATTTTACCGAACATTATATGTCACATAAGACTCTGAAATAACTTGATAAACACCTCTGAGGCTTGGGTGGTGTATCTTTGAACATATATTTTTTATTTTCATGGGACTGTAATGCAACATTTGTTGATATTCCCAATCAGATCGTCTATTTATCCATCTTCTACTCCAACTATATCACATCATAGTATGGTTTGTATTTGGATTAACAGATGTAAAACTTTCTGTGGCATTATGGCCACCAGAGTTTGGAAAAAAATGGGGAAAACATGCTTAATTATTACCTTGCATGATTTATAAACAATATCAACTGCTTGAATTAAACACTTTTAGTTTCAAGCAAAAAATATTCCTGCAAAACTCCAGTTTCCAACTTACAGCATTCATTGAAAGTGACAGATATACTAATAAGTCACTTTTACACCTGATAGCTTAATTCCAACATTATTCTAAATTCAATTACCCCATCTAATTTGAGCTATTAATTACAATACTTAAAATAATATAGTAAATCTAAATGTAAAAATGCCATCCAAGTCTCAGTATGTAAAATATAATATCATGAAAAAGCAAAGCATAAAAACTCAAACATATTTTCCACAAGTAAAGGTAATGATAAATGTATAATTGGCCATTTTCTCCAAATTAACAAAGAATCATAACATAAACAATATTTTTTATTTTAAAAAAAAAATAAAAAAAAATAAATAAAGCTAAAATAATTAAATCAGGATATTTGGTTACTGATGTTTTCATTGTGTAATTAAGTGAATTTGGTCTGTTTTAGTACGCTTGCACATAAATTACTGATCTCAATTTTGAGACTTGTTATTGTTAAACTCATTCAGGTACGTTAATGATGCGAAATCATTGATCTTATTCATCTATGAATGACTCACCTGGCCTTATGATATGTACTTGTGGAAAATTGTACATCATGACAGAAAACTACAGCCTGCGACTCGTTTGCAGGAGAGCTTTCAAACATAGATGGGTTTATGCTCTCTACAAAACACTCAAACACACATCACTACATGAACAGTTAAAGAGAGAAATGGAGGCAGCAGTTCTACGGGGAAAAATGAAGTAAGGGATGTATAAAGAGCTGGATGGGAAAAATGAAGCCGATAGCCTGTTTCTGAATCAGATGCTGGTCCTATACTCAACATAGTTTATATTCTCTTCTCTATAAACATTTACTTTTAATGTAGCTGTAATTGTGTGTCTACATTCCTAAAACTTAGCTATTCTATCAACTTATACCCTAAAAAATATATACTACAAAATTTTCATGAGGTTTGATGCCACTTGAAACTTGTTGGATATGTTATTGACTGTTTGATGTAGCTATAACAGGTTTATATATTTGACGATAAAAACAAAAAACATCCTTTAGAGCGGAAACATTTAAAATTCATACACCCTTTTTTCCTCTTTTGCGATTATCTCGGAAATGTCAGTATTAACTTATGAAATGAGGACCATGGTGACTTGTGTGTTGTGTTTACAGTTGCTGAGCTGATTGACCCAAATATTTAACTTTTCTATGATGCAGATCATATCCAGTCTCCTCTTGACCTGGATATAGCACAAATATGAGCTAGCATGTATACGTGACAAACCATTACAGTAATTTAAATTCCTTAATGTTTAGTCTTCTTTATCTTCTTGTAGACAGAATTGCAAATATCAAGCAAATACCAGATAAAACACCCCCCCAGCTTATGATAACGGAACGTCTAGTCAGTAAACACGTCTTCGTCCTTAGATACGTCCCGCTTTTAGTCGTCAAACCTCAAGTCACTAATACTGTGAATTTCTGAAGACAAAAAATGGATAATACCGCAAAGCTTGACCTCAACACCAAAGAACAGTTCTAGTTAGTTAACTATTTCTACGTACTAACATTCAAAAGGCATGAAAAGATTTCACAGCAGGGCACTACAGTGAAGCAGGGAGGCAGGATACTCACCAGTATGATCAACTGTGGCATGGAGAGTCAAAAAATAACAAGTTAGAGTCCCCTTTTCGGGCACATGTCATCCCATATCACTTTAAACCTGAAGGTTTTAATGTTTGTAAGAGAAATAGGGAGCAGAAAAAGCAAGGAAATTTGGGTTTGATAGAATATTTCTCCCCTTTAATATAATATAATATAATATAATATGATAGCAGTTGGTGTTGTATCATACATGGTTGGAAAGCCTGATAAGTCCCACTTACAATGAGGGAGATCTGGTAAGAATTTTGCTTGTGTGGAATGAGCAGAAATAGAAACAGCTAATGTGATGATAAAACAGTAGAAAGCCCAGATGGGGATACTTGTGGTTAACACTGGAGAATCAGATTGGGACAAATTTCTGCAAAGATGGAAAGATCATGTTTTATTTTTCTTAAAGTTGTCTTTTTATAATTCTCCTATTTCTAAAGTTTCTTTTGCACTTTGCTGTAATACTTGATGTAAAGCACTTGGAATGGTCTTAAACATGAAATGTGATATACAAATAAACCTGCCTTGCCTACTGAGGTCCCAGAGTAAAATTAATAAAGTGTCAAAATGGCCAATATGTGTTGTTTTTTTTCCCTTTATTAATTTGGGAGAGCGCGATCATGAAATCCACCAAGAAACTCAGAAAAAGACTGAATACTACCACGAGAATATTGCAGGGGATTTTGGCACATTTATGTGGGCTACTACCCACACATTTAGCTGTGTTGCTCATTCCACAAATGGGCTATCCTTAGCCTCGTTGTAAATGTGACTAATCAGGCTTTCCAACAATATATAAAAGCACCAATTAGCATGATGAAAGGGGCGTAATAATCAAAACATCACAAATTTTCTTACGTTTTGAGCAGTTTATATTATTTCCCAACTGGGGTTTATTATGCAACTGATTATTAAGAGAGCACAGATTTCTTCATCACTGGAGTGACTCCTTTTATTAATACTGCATGAACTGTAGCAGCAGCTCTGAATATTTCAGCCTTTTATGATAGAATTTCATTTCATGACTCTGTGGAGTTTCTTAACGCTAGTGCTGCTATGAGTCAGTGTGTGAAGGGTGCTTTGCTTTTCACATTTCACCATTTGGGTAACATGAAAGAAAAGTATGTTTTCTTATATACTTATTCCAAAACCAAGGGATGGTATTTCGATTCTTAGGTTTCATGTAACATGACCATTGGAAAAATAAAAACCTATCTTTTAGGTTAAAAACAAAATATTGCATTTTACATCATATTTTCATTTTTATACTGCAACAGAAACTAGAACAAAATGCAGAAGCAATGTATGAAAAACTAACTTTCATCATTAAAACTTCCCGAGGAGTTAAGACTGTCAGTAGCAGCCAGGTACTGCTGATCAAATGCACAAAACAGAGGTTTAGTAAGTTTTCTGCTCAGCAGCATTCAGGTGCATATCAACACAAAGCCAAGGAGGAAAGACATCAGCAATGATCCTAGACAAACAACTGTTGCTGCTCATCAGAGTTACAGGACCCTTTCCAAACAATCTGGAGCATATTATTGTAAAGTGAGAAAGATTGTTGACATCCCAGTAAGTTGGAACCGAGGTCAGCGTGTACTAGAGTTACATCTCAGCCTCTAAAGGCCTCACTTAGGATGGTAAATGTTAAAGTTCATGATAATACAATTAAAAAAGACTGAACAAGTGTGGTTTGTTTGGAAGAGCTGCAGGAGAAAGCCTTCTGGAGCAACGTCCTTCGAACAAATCAGACCACCGTTGAGATGTTTGGTCATGATGCATAGCAGCAGCTTTTTTCACATCACATGAAATAATCCCATTTAGAAAAAAAAAGTGCTCAGGTGTGATTGAGGGTTAAGCAACATTTCTCCAAGCTTTTCCACACAATTCTTCTGCATTTTGGTTCATTTGATGAGTAACACGTAGCGAAATATGTCATGTATAAATGTTTTCTGTGGTTGCATTTTCACAAATTTAAGTGCTGGTGGGAATTTGAAATAAAAAATATCTAAAAAAAAATATTTAGAGTCACATAAAACCATTTTAAATGTAAACTATAGCAATACTGTCTTATTTTATGCCTTGTGTAACCACAACTTTATAATAACTAGTATAAATAATAAGCCCAGTCCCACCTTTTATTATCATCATTAAGGGGAGTAACTAAACTTATTTGGAAGACCACATATTGATGATGCGGACAACTAAAAATTACTGCAAATGTTATATACTACAGACTTTAACAAGGGTGCAGACCCTATCTGATCTAAATGTTTCAGTTTTTGTGTCAAGTTTCACTTTGACTTGCAGTTTTCATGTGGATATTGAGCTACATATGAGATGAATAAGTGCCTTAAACTGCTCCATCAGCTGTCTCCCCTCCACTACTTCTGCTTGATGATCATGTGTGAGTTGAAACTCTTTCCATGTTTAATTATACGTCTGTTTTACTGATGTCATACTTGGGTTGGGCTGCAGCAGGACCTCAGTCTGTCTGAAGATTTTCTCTGTCCAGAGTTTGGTGCAGTCTGCGCGGCTCATCAGGTTCTCAAAGTGAGCGTCCAGCTCGGTCTTCTCCGCCTGGCCCAACTTCTCCTCTGTAAACTAGGAGCACAACACAGAAAACAGGCGCTCTCAACTCCAACATATATCCTCCTGTCTGCTGTGTTGGTTTTTTCTAAATCTACTGGACTAGCGTCGTGACGTCGCCGGGGGTCCCGACTCGCGACCTGCTCGTGCTCGTTACCCTGTAAGTCCGGTCCCATCTCCGAGTCCTCAGTCATCACCAAACTAATCCATATGAGTCAAAGTTAAAACGCCTTATTATAACGCGCTCTTATTTTCTTCTTATTAATTATTTAAAGTGTTCAACTGGACACCTAGGCTTACACTGCCGGTGAAAGCTAAAAGTTTAAATTAAATATCGCCCTGAAATGGGTAAAAGAAGAAGATAAACATCGAAAACTGTACCGGTTTTATATGCAAAAATGTAGCGTTACGTTTAACCAAAAAGAAAGAAAGAAAAACACTGCAAAGTCAAATACCATAACGTAGCAGCTGGTTGTCAAAGTGAAAGGAATCATAAGCCAAACCAAAACCACAGGGTAGCACGAGCTCTTAATTACCTGGACGGCTCGTGTGAAAAAGAGTCCAGCGCCAGAAGCTAATTTCTTCACGTTGAAATCCATTTTATGTCTATCTGTAATTACTAGCTAGGGATGTTACACTCGATGCAGTGTACAACAGCAGCGACGAGGAAATTATGGCACAAACGAAAAGTCACGTGAGCACCACGGACGTTGCTTGTCATTACGTCAAACGCACCATCCTGCTGAAAATTTAGAGAATAAGCAAGTTCACTGGATAACAGCTGGCTCTACGCATTCTCGCTTGTTTTCTCAGTCTCTAATACAAAACTTTCATACAGGGAAAAAGCCGACAATATACTCAAAAGATGGAAATTCAAGGGTTTTACTTTACAAGTTTTTCTCAATGCGGACCGCTTGCCAATCAGGTTGTTGTGATTCCAAATCCTGTTTTAATATCTTTTTCTTTTTCTTTTTTGTGCCTGAATGCACCACTACGTCCAGCCATGACGTAACGACGCATAGCGTTTTGACTCAGGGTTGGCACACGTGTAAGTTTTGTTGATAACGACATACAGTCTATGATAACGACTAGTTTTGTGGATAACCAGTGATATGTTACAGTTAATCTCCTAACCTATACTATCATTGTGTTATGGTAGACTGCCTCACGTGACACTGCTCTGAAACAATTCCAGCTGGTTTGCTGGTGACCAAACTGTCTGTTAGCTTAGCTTAATGAAAGTTAGCTTAAAATTGTGCATACACGTTAGAATTTACGATTATTATTGAAATTGAAACATGTCAGCATTTGTTTACTTTTTGCTCCATCTGTTGCACCAGTGCAGTAACGTAATGCAGAGGAGGTGATCATGGCTTGGAAGTCAAAGACCCGCAGTCTACAGGTGTTTGACACGGAGCTAAGCGCTGACACGGTGGAGTGGTGTCCTGTTCCAGAGAGCCATGACATCCTGGCTTGCGGGACATATCAGCTGCAGAAAGGGGTAAGATTACACACCCTATTCTGTGTTGTACGTACAGATCCCCATACTAACCCCTAACTGCACTTAAATCTACTTATATTCTTAATTTATTCAAAGAAGATATCAGCTTGCTATTACTTGGTTTGTATAAGTGTCAGAGTTGGGGAATGAAGTTTGCTGATGTCTTTTTGTCATTAAGTCCTAAGCAAACTCTCCCCATCCCGTTTATAGTAAGTGTTAGTTCCCTTTAATAAAAATGACTTAGATTCCTTCCCAACTAGCTTTACATTATTCTATAGATTTTCATCAAAACCCTTCCACTAAACCTCTAAAGCAGCGGTTCTCAAACGGGGGTTCCCAAGATCATAAAAAAAAAAGCAGCCTTCATTTATCGAGTGAATTTTGGGGTTTAATTAGGGCTGTCAAAATGATTGGAAAGAGATTACTGTTAGATTTGGCAGGAGAAGCTGGTTTGGGGCATGCAAGTGCTTTGCTACAGTGGGGAACTAAATTCACTTTATCCTCCTTAAAGGTGCCATATGTAAGAATTATGTATCATATTTATTTTAATTTATCATTAAATGGTGCTGATATGTTACAAGACATTAAAAAATTATATTCATTTCAAATACTTATATCACTGACAA
>JAPMNP010645370.1:0-12357 GCA_029874935.1 Atherina boyeri | reverse complement strand
CAGTGGGAGGAAGCCGGAGTACCCGGAGAGAACCCACGCTGACACGGGGAGAACATGCAAACTCCACACAGAAAAGGCCACTGATGCCCCTCCCGAGCAGGTCTTTGTGTAAAACCAAACAGACCTGAAGAGTTTAGATGGAAGTCAAATGAGAAAAACCCAACTTGTGGTAATCAAATGAAAATGCAAATCTGCTTGAGTTGCGGGGACACAAACCTTGTCTGTATGACGTGTTCAAGCTCAGACCATGACTGCCAGGATGCAGCAAAGAAAGAACTATTGGATAATTTCTTCATTTTATGTGTCGGTAACTGGGAAATATATTAATAAACACTGGAGTAACCAGTTCAGTCATTTTACCGTCAATTAAACACTTTTGGATGTTTAGAATATGTGTTTCTCTTCAGAATTGTAATATCTTTAGAGGCCTTTCCCACAGTGGGGCTTGCAGTAAACATAAAAGATGCTTAAAATAACAGTGAGTACCTCCCTATGCGTGAGGGGACAAAAATAGAAAGACAACCAATTGTTATTTCTATTTTATAACATATTTTAAATAAATTAAAATGTCTCTGAGACCATGTTGGCTCCCCATCCACAACATAAAAAGCTCAGGTGGACAGCGTGTTCAGTCTGTAGGACCACATTTCTGTTTCCAGTTTTTACCTGTTGGAAGATGGACAATTCTGACGGCGCTGTCTGTTGTGTTGACATGTTGACCTCCAGCTCCACTTGCTCTCTTAGTTTCTATCCTTAGGTCCTTTGGGTTTATTGTGAATGAGATCTAAAAAGAACACCCAAAGTAAACAGCAGCTGAACAACAGAACAAACACTCACCTTTAGCACAAACTTGTATTGCTGTGAGTAATTGGGTAGCATCATCAGCTAGTCTGGAGCACACAATGGTTTGTGTTTGTACCATTCATTTACTATTTACAGCCATACCTCGGTGGGTTGAGGCAGTACAGCAACAGTCATGGTACTGGTGTGCATCCGGCCTTGTTTTTCAGTCTTTGGAACCCTCTGAACTCGATGAACTCCTGCCTCAAATTTCATCTTCTTGTAGCTCTGAGGGCCGCTGATACTGGCAGAGGCATGACGCAGTCCACCTGGACACACGTGAGCAGTTAGTGCAAATCCTTTTTTTTTTTATTGCACAAGTGACTTTCTTTTCAACTAATAAATCCTTTTCACAACATTAGTGAACACTGGTGCAATGGGGCTGTGATTTTATGCTCTCGAATTAAGTTTTTCTTCAAATAAGTGACAAACATAATTCAGTGGCATCTCTGCTGCCGTTTTGGTGTAAGAGCAAAGGCTCCCCCTTGTGTTTATTATAGGTTACTGCAATACTGACACCTGTAAGTAAAGAAAGAAAACCAGAGCTTGCTTTTAATCTTTTTAGTAAGATGGACAGCTCAACCTGTCATCATCACTTACATTTGAGCTACTAGCTGAAATAGCAAAACTCTCCATACTTCTAATATGGAAAAATGACAGAAAATCCATGCTCGTGTATCCCAAACCAAAGACAAGTAATCCAGAACTGTCCTGGATAAAAGGTTCAGTTTAGGGTGTTTACACGATGTCTGCGACAACTGTATTTTGTCTAAAGTCACAAAAGTATTTTTTTTTAATGTATTTAAGGAGAACTCTAAACTACAATCACAACACCTGGGTATACTGAGTCTACCAAAGTCATTTTTTGTCGGCATCAATAATATCTCTTCTAAATCTCATCTGAATTGCGTCACACTCAGTAAAGCACTGCAAGTTCGTCTGCTTTTCTACACATGCCAAAGACACCCAATTTTCTCTATTTCTGTTGCTTTCAGTAAATAAACCTCAGATGCCACAGCAAATCTACTATTGCATTACAGTTCAGAAGAGAGACCACCGAGTAACAAGAAGATCACACATTTGTTGTCTAATTTTAATCTATGGGTGGATTAAAGAAAAAGCCTAAAAAGACAGTTCACTGAAAATGCATAATTATGTAGCTAGCTCATGCTATGGTGTGAAAGGGCCAACTAATCTGCACTTCTATTGATTTTATGATCCTTAACAGCACCTTAACATGGATTCTTAATCCCTGAAGTCAAGTAGCAGATGCTGAGTGATAAATATGCAAACAGTAGGGGCCAGCTAACCCATTACTCTGCCATAATTAAAGTTTATGAATCCACTGACCTAAATCACTAGTCATGTGTTCCAGGATGTCGAAGGACCAGCCGTGGTGCTGAGCGAAGCCTTGATACATGTTGAACACCTTCACAGCAGACAGGACCAGACAGCAGCATGTGAATATGCAGAAAATATAAATATTTTCTATGGTTTGTTAACATGAGCCTTCTTTGCTTGCTGCTTCATCAGTTAAAATGTTTCTATTTAGGTTTTAAGCTATAATAAATTTGAGAGAATTATCTGCATCGTAAACATCTAAATTGTTATGAAATATATCCATTTAGCACTGCAGTGGTTTTAAATAAAAACTAGTATACATCAACACTCAACCAGACCTCATTGGTGAACAGCATGGCCTCTTGACCCCCAACACCAGCAGTCACTTCCAAAACAAGGTCGCTCAGATCAGCCTCCTCCTCAGGGATCAATAGATCCAAGATCTGATCGGGGATGCATTATTGATGTTCAAAAACGTTAGAATAACATTAGTTAATATCACAAAGCCTTTTTCTGATCTGTAACGTCATGCTGCAGCATCTCGCCAGAAAATGCAATGTTTTACCTTCTGTCTCAGATCTTCAACATCCTGCAAACAGGCTTCTCTCTCCTGCTCAGCCAGTTCTCGCAGGGCTGGATCGTCGTCTTTCAGGAAAGATAAAACACACATTCATTATGAACATATTCATGTGTTACTTAAATCTGTTGAAACCACAAAATCAATGACTGCTCTTATAAAACAAAAAGCAACTCTCAGTGATTAGAAATACAGTATTTTTTCTCAGCTCACCTTTCAGAAGCATTTCAGTCTCTGCAATCTCTTTTTGTTTTTTGTCCATTTCTCTGATGCTCTGGATGAGAGGATCCAGCAGGGACACTTTGGTCCTCTTGGCCCTCATTTCATCTTCACTGTGCTGATCTTCTATCACATTTCCACTGACTGCTTGAAAACACTCATTGTACTCTGCCTCTATCTTCTTCAGGTGCTCCTGCATAGAAATTCTTGCAAAAATCTCGTCCACTGACAGCAGCTTCACCATCAGAGGTGAACATGTGCGAAAAGCTCTTTTGTTTCTGCCATAGTGATTACTGACATGCTCATAAACATTTTTGGTGATTACATGTGGGGATTTCTGAAAGCAGGAAAACTGTTCACATCCTCTAAGAAGATGGTTTACAAGTCTTCTGTAAGCCATTGCATTAACCAATCAGAGTTGAAAACTCTGTGTAGCAGTGGTCTCTGATATGACCATTGACTGTTTAATATAGGATATGACCTAGCTAACATGGAGCATACTGCTCGCTCGTATACACTTCCATAGAAAGTTTTTACAATATAATATATGTAGCTTTTTATTGAGTATATTTTACATATGCTAATGTAAAATAAAATTCTATACTGCATGAATGTATTCTTAAATTTAGCTACACATTAGCCACGGCTATATTGATTATTTTTCAGATTTTATGATTAATTCATCTTGTCAGCTACAAAACATCACACATTCAGATTGATTCTCTTTTTAAAAACCTGCAATGAAAGTCTACTGCTGATCACTGATATTGTAATAAAGTCTAGATTTATACCTGCAAAATATTTAACAGAGCAAAAAACACTATTTGCTGCGCAAAAGCCTATTCTGAAACAGTCGAAAGCTTCATTTTAATTTAGTCTTTGTGGGACGCATTGTCTTGATTATAAGATTTAAGTAATATTTTGTTTTAAAACTATCTAGTTACACGCTGAGAATGTTTATAATGAAAATACTGCATCTTCACCACCTTGTTGGAGGGCGCAGACATATTGGAAAAGTCGCGCATGCGCAATGATAATACTCCTTCTTCTTCGTGGGATTAGGAGGACTAGCCTACATACCGCTCTGACAGTTGTTATGGTACTTTCCTCATCATCGTCTGGATCTTCTCTGTGCCAGTTTAGATATGCAGGCTGAATAACGTGTGATGAACAGGTTTTTAAGCTAATTCTAAGTGTTTAAAAATATATATGGACATGCCTCTGAACCTCATTGCAAATAAAAGTGTAATAGCTCAGAGATGAATTTTTTTGTTTTTTCTTCTTTGACTTATAGCGTTCCTAAATGTATTTTCCTAATATATGTATTTACCTAATGTGCTTCTAAAGAAGTGTTTTCTGACATTTTGCCATGTGTTTCTTTATACCCTTTATATTTGCACTAAAAGACACACCAGTCCACAACTGGTGTAATTAATTTCTTGATATTTTTTACATGAATGTTAATATATGAGGTTGACATTACTGAATCCCCATACATAGCTACTGCATTATTGCTGTGTACGCACCAAGTGTGTGTGACAATGTGTGATTTTTCTGAGCTTTTTCTTTGAATACATTGTGTTTTTGCGCAGTTACACAACATAATGACACAGTGACAAAACTTTTGGAGATGAATTCTTTGTCAACGCAGTTCCCACCTTCTGTCCTTTAAATTGGGTGAAATAGCATGATTCTCCTTACACATGTGTACAAAATGACTTGTTGTAGGAGTAAGGGAGGAATTAACATCTATCCTGTTTTTTTGTTTCTAAGGTAAATTTACAAGTCTACAGTCATTTCAGTTGCAGCCAGGAATGAATCGCTTCTTTCTGAATGATGGTTTGACCTGCTTTGCCTTGGATTCACTCCATCTGTTTTGGGGGATGCGCAGCAAAAATATCGTGATAACATAAAGATAATGTCAAAAACAATTAAGGCCATTTACATTTTGAGGAAGGAATTTACAGGAAACTGGATACCACAATGGAATTTTTTTCCTGGCTACAACGGAAATGACTCTGTAGACTTGTAAATTTACCTTAGAAACAAAAAAACAGGATAGATGGTAATTCCTCATTAAATTAGCACACATGTAATTCAGTATGCAAAGTTGCTCTACAGTTATTTAACTTCACTGGGCTTTTCTAAAATTATTATTATTTGCCTACGTTTATACCATTGACTGTATAATATAGAGGTTTATACACGTTCACTGAGCATTTCCCACCAACATACTCATTACATCCTAACATAGTTTAGGTATTACTTTGACAATAAGTGCAAAGGATCAGATAAACAACAAAGGTTCTGCATTTCCTAAATCCATCCCCCAAAACTTCTTCAGTGTTTGGTTTCATTGAAAGAGCCACTTCACACATTCCAGACAAGGGTGTGAACCAAACAGCAAAGGATGACTGCCCTTCGAGATAACTTATTTTTTTTCCACAGTAGGGCTCCAAAAAGAACAGAGAATTGACCCTCCTTGCAGTTTATTTTCTTTATGATTCCCATGCAAAAGTGGCTAACAGTAACTACTTCCAATAGCAGTCGCTTAGTTTTTTTTTTCTTTGGAAGGAATGATGAAAGTCAGACAATGTTTCTTGTGCTATCAATGCTGTTAAACCTCACACATAATTTCCCACACCCACCAAAGAAAACATTCTTATTATGGCATCCTTATGTTTGAAAGGCTTTCAGGGACCAAAACAAAAGGTATAGCAGCATGTAGAAGTTTTGTAATTTCCTATTACATCATGTTTACCATTATCTCTACAAAATACTTACTTACAAGATGACATAAACCAAAAGTCAATTCAGTTGAGGTATTTGGGATATCACTCATTTATGTTAGTGACAACCACTTTAATCTGGTTTTATCTGTGAAAATGCAAATGACCATTGTAATCCATAATATGTCAATATCAATTATTATTATTTATGTTACCAATAAACATTTTTTGCAACAGATATTAGCATTGACATATTGCTGAACTCTTTTTAATAAACAAATGGCCTATCATCTTAAACTGATACTGAATGTTCATCCCTGTTTATGTTTCCCTTTCTTAAGAAATAGCTACCATAAGGTAGGCTATGCCATAAGGTACACAACTGGAGATGTTACAAAGGATATTACAAAGGTAAATAAAGAATTCAAATAACATTTTAAAAAGGAAAAACAAATTAGCTACGAGTTTAAACTATAAATCATGGGGCCATTATTTTCCCAATGTGTTTCACGTCGGCGAACAAACTAGTGGGACCACGTCGATTACGAGCTGACGTCACGATTAGTTTGAGTTAAGTCAAATCTCATTGGTTAATGCTTTAAAGGGACCAACATTCATTTGGCTCCGATTGGTTTGCGCCTTTTGTGCACGGATTTCAAATAAGATTCAGCAACTGGCGGACTTTCAGTTGAAGAGTATTTAATTTTGCAGTAGTAGGGTTATGCCGAGAGACCACTTCGCGGCTGAAAGGAGGCAATCTTTTGGGCTAAATATTCTCCAACTAACGATATCACAAATCTAAGGTAAGATTTTTTTTACAAGGCTAATTTATATCCACCAGACTTTAAATTTAAATTTTCCCTCGTTATTATTTGGCTTTTTCAGCTAACATGCCAGGTTGGAGAACAAGTTGGGTTTGCTTTTATGAAACTGATCTGGAGAATTAAATACAGGTTAACAATCATAACTTAGTAAGTTAAGACTTTACCTTGTTTAAACCGTGTAAACACTATAACTGCATGATAGCCTTTTCATTTATCTTAGCTGCTTAGTTACCAGCTACATATCACTGTACGCGCTTAAATACAGGTCGGTAGCTGTGTTTTGAGCATATTTAAAAAATCAATCGTGTATCCATTAATTTGCATTAGAAGTTAAATTAAAATGGATTTTCATTCAGATTTGACATGAAACTATGTGTGTAGGTTGCAAAGACGCAGCCTCACGTCATCGTTATCTTTCCGCCAAATCCGCATCGCGCCAAAATCAAATATTTGTTTAGAAAAATATACAATTTATTAGTTGACTCATAAACTCAGCGTGTATGAGAGCTTAACATCGATGTTAACCAGCTTGTTTCTGTCGTTTATGCCAGGTAACGTGTTAACTTTAATGTTCAGTGTAGCTGAGTTAGCTTTCAAGAAGTCGTGCTGCTCGGGTGATTTTCAGTCACATTTTGTAAACGAAACTTAACATAGCCCCTGTTTTGCTTCCTTTTTTGCAGATATCTACATACTGCACACTGTGTGTTTTAACTGGAAGAGAGTTACCATGAAATGCCCTTTCTACAAGGCTGCAATGGACAACGCTAAGGAGAAAAGCTCTGCTGCTGCAGAGTCCAAGGTGCTTCACCTCAAAACTTCCCCAGTGAAAGAGCCCACCCCCATCAAACCCCAGCTCCCCCCTGCGGGATCGACCACGGTGTTATTCTCTATCAAGAACAACACCAGAGCAGTCCACAATAAAGAAAACAGTGCCAGCAGGGATCATGAGGGGACCCTGGATGAGTGCTTTGAGGACAGTGGCTATCTATCATTGCACAACAGTCAGATTGATGATCACCATGTGGATGAAGAGAATGAGCAAGTTCTGCGGAAACCCACAGCAGTGCTGTCCTATCCTGCTGTTGTTACACATCAAGAAAAGACTGTTTTATCTCCCTATAAATCTCAAGGAAGGCCTAAATGCAGCCATCCAGTGTCTCCATCAGTTTCTACTCCAGTGGATAAGAGGAGGATGGTGGCTTTATCATCCACCCCCTCCTACCAACATAGCAACCCAAATCTGCCTATTCTGAAGTTCCAGCGGGCTGTGTGTGAGGAACTTGCAAAGAGCTACAAGAAGAATAAGCGGTGAGATGAGATTCTTTCATCATAGCTTTGCAAATATTAGTATTGATAAAGGAAATGCACATTAAATGATTATTATGAGTGTGAACGTTGACAAATCTTATGCTGAAGTGTCTTAACACTTTAAATTGCTTATGTAAATAGAACTTTCTATTACTAAGACTGTTTCTTGGTGCTTCATTGCACTGGATTATTTTCTTTTCAGGTATGACTGGAGCATTGTTTCAAAGGTAGCAGCGGATCATCTTTTGGATCGTGTGATTGGAGGCCAGATGGGCCTTGATAACGTGGATATGTTTGCGTCTCTGCTGTCCAGGAATATGAGAAGCATCCTAACAAAGATCCTCTCCCTGCTGGGAGACATGGACCTCATTAGGTATGTTAAAAGCTTATTCACTATCCAGAGAAAAGCTTGACCAACAAGTGTGTCAAAGGGTGCAAATTGATTGTTATCAACAACAGCTGATAAGAAAACGAGCAGGAAATTCAGGCTAGATAAGAGATAACTACAACTGGTACCCGATGTGTATACTGTAGTCACTAGATCATGGATAGTCTGATCTGTTTTTTTGTGTATGGACATAGAGGCTCAGAGTTTCTCTGTGACTTTGTTATAGTCTTGTCTGCAGTGCATTCATATGTTCATGTGTTTCTCTTCACAGCTGTAAGAAAGTGAGCAGGACGTGGAGGAAGATCATCTGTGAGGATACAGCAGCTCTGAGCAGGTGTCAGCAAGCTGAGGAGGCACTCAGGGTGAGCAAACATCAGAAATGATTTAAAAAAAAAAAAACCTAAATGGATTATAGGTTTGCATGTTTTGACATTTAAAATGCGTGTGTGGTACTCTTTTCTACATTTGTTCTAGTTCTAACATGTTACCTTTTTAACTTTAAGGAATCGGAGAACTCTCTGAGACAGAGAGCTTGTGGTTTGACGAGAGACGTGGCTGTTTCCAGGGTGGTGTTTTCCTGCATGCAGACTCTGGCCTCCTCTAGCTCTTCGTCTTCCTCTTCCACGCAAAACTGTGGGATCAACAGACGGCCTGCTCCCACTCAGAAAGGCAGCGCGCTCAACACTCAGTGTACACGTTTTAATGAATACATGCAGGTGAGTGGCATTAGTTTTTAATAATTCTTTGGAAATTTTCTAAAAAAAAAGCTCATCATAACTTCCTGAGACCAAGACACAATTAACCATATGTCTATTCTAATTAATTAATTGATTAATTTGTTTGGTTTCCATGTCCAGGCCGCCAGCAGCCTGAAGCAACACCAGTCTTTGCGTCCCTGTAAACGTTGCGGCTCACCAGCGACTCATTTACCCGAAGTTCAGAGGGCCATGTGCAGTCGCTCCAGTTGTCTCTTTGACTTCTGCACCCGATGTCAAGAGCCTTTTCACAACTCAACCCCCTGCAGAACTGTGCAGCCTCGTTCCAATTTCTCTTCCTCCAAGACACCCTCCATCATACCAGGAAGCGCTCGCAGCAAGAGAAGCATCAGGCGGTTATGATTTGAGATGATCATGCCCCCCCCAAAAAAAAAACTGATGAAATGGCTTGGTTCATTTGTGCTGCAGCAGCATTTCCAGTCATTCCAGTCATTCAGCCTGAACCATGGACAGCTTTCACACAAGCTCATTTTGGAAATGGCATTATAAAGAAAGAGAGGAAAAAAAAAAAACTTGAATATGTGCAAAACTGAATCAATTGAGGGAAGCACTTTTGCCACAACTGGGACAATCAACCAGAAGGCTTTCATCTGGCTAAGACTTTGTTGCCTGCGAGCAACAGAAATGTGTAATTCCAAAAAAGAAATGGAGACTGATACACTTTAAATAAGTTTTTATTATATTTTTAAAATGAAATGTGTAAACATTCACTTTTAAGTAGTTTTATTTGAATTTCTTTTTTTTTATATACATATATTTATATATTTTTCTTAAATAAATGTTTGACTCAGGAGGTCTTGTTCACATTTACTACACTTGTAAATCTGTAAATAGACTTTTCATAAAACTTGAGCTTTTTGTGGTTTTTCATGTTTAACACAGCTCACCCTTTTCACTGCTCAATTTGATTCAGGAAAATGATAAAGCAACTTTTTTTTTCTTTTTTTTTTCAAATGAGGTGAATTTCAGTAGCTGCTGCTGATATTATTACTACTACCAGTTTGACGTCCGGCATACCCAGGGATAATATAAATGCTTCCCACAGTCTAAAAACATATATGTTAGGTTAACTAGTGTTTCTAAATGTTTCCTAGGGCTGAGAGAGTAGTTTTGTCTACGATGGACTGTCTACTTTGACAGCACCCATGGGTAAAGAAAATGGATGGATTCCTCTGATTTGTCCTGTATTAATTTGCTCCACTAGAGGGCAGCATTATTTCTTCCATCTTCAGTTCCTTTTCTGATTTGGTTTACCTGGTACCTCTTTCATTTTAATAAACACAGCAAGTCTGGTTCAAACTTCTTAGTATAATACAAATGAGAGCAACATAACAGAGAAAACCTTCAGTAATTAGTAAAAAAAAAACAACACGTTTTCCCTCTTTCTCTTAAATAAGTTATATAAAACAGGCTTATCTCTAAGTGGTGAAGACAGACCATGTATCTGTTGAAAAATACACACTCATGAAGAAATATAGAGAGGAGGATATTTGTGTGGTGTCCGTAAATAAATACAATATTTCATCCAAAGCCTTGTATTGAGGTGAAGAGCATTTCCATTCGGGGACAGTCAGACGAAAAGGTGCGTTCTGTAGTTTTCATGCTTGAAAACTACAAAAAAGATTTCATACATCTTGGTTGCCTGTTTATCCAGTCATGCAACAATTGCAATGCTGAATATTTTGGATGTTTTGATCAGTAAACAACATAATTTAATAATCTGTCCTGCAGTTTGTTTTCCTATTGGGATATCTATCAATCTAAAAATGATCATTTAGCCTGGTTGCAGGGTAAATCATGCATAGAAATACTTTTATAACATTGAATTGCTGCACCATCTTTAAATTGGCCAGTTTTTTCTGTTTTACAAATATCATGAGGGCCTGTCCTTCCAGTTGAAACTAGCTGATCGAGTTAGCCATTGTAAAGAGAGAGATAACCACAGGATTTTCCTAAATCATGTTTAAGAACAATGCCCTAATTCAAGGATTAACTCTAATACACATTACATGTCTACTTAGCCTGCATTCATCCACCAACAACCATCAGATTTTGTATAGTATTCTAAATTCAACAAAGAAATGCAAACAACACAGTAGTTATTATTTATTCTTCTAAATGATGGAGTTTTCATACCATCAGTGTTTTGCTTTGTTTTGTCTTTCTGAAATAGAATTCTAATATATAAAGTCTCAACTGGCTTTTGATCAAGCTATAGTTTATGGCTAGTATGATTACAACATTCTTATCAAATTTTTTATTCTATAGTCATAGATATAACTTGCTGAACCTGGAAAAAACCCGGCTCTTTTATTCTTTTCCCCCATTCACAATTCACACCAACTTTACACTTTTCAATGTTTACTAGCAGATTATTACAAGAAACCTCTGTGAGCTCCATTTCAGGTAAAATGCCTCTAAAAGTTGTTTGTCGACACTGGTTTGTCAGCTTTAGCATGATAATATCTTTATAGTCTTTGTCAGTCCTGGAGCCCTGGAAAAGGACTAATTTGAAACAATCAGTTGCTAGCCTTTTAAAAAAAAAATCCTTTCAAGGATATGTGCAATTTCCCCTTAAATGTTTGCTTGAATCAGCCATCGCATGTTTAGAAGCACCGTGGATCTGTAAATAGCATCACTGACATTAGATGGTAGCCTTTGACATACAAGATGACCCATTTGTCTCTCATTACTGTCTCTTGTAGCTGAGTTGTGTGTATTTTGATTGTGATGACGCATACACACATCAGTACTTTCATCCAGATGTTTTTTGGAAATGGTTTGTGTTGCAGAAGTCGTTTGGCATGGAATGCTGTTGCAAAAAGTGTGTAGTTGTTGCACAACGCATCGCTGCTGCTTCATTGGAACTCCTAAAAATACATATTGTGTGTTTAGTCTTTGAATTATGTGCTTCCACTCACTGTTCAATTTGATTTATTTTTCAGTTTCCTCATGTTCAGTAGGATGCAGGAACAATCACGATTTCAAGACTCTTTTCAGCTTTACAGATTCTACTAAATAAAAGTTATTTTTCCTTTCAGACATGAAGGGGAAAGGTGTATTTGAAAATATTGAAAACTACATCCATTGGGATTATACTGGTTGGGGGAATTAAAACAATTATTTCCGCAAGTATCGTCTTACTGTTCTATCATCTAAATAGAAATACCAACCCTATAAATATCAGAGTGAAGTGCTTTCTACTGTAAGCTGGACTGTGCTTCACCTTCCTAGTGTCCTCAGACTATGTATCCATATGCTATATACTATGTACTATGCATTTTTTTTTTTTTTTTTTTTTTAAAGGATTTT
The DNA here is from genome assembly GCA_029874935.1 of Atherina boyeri. Classification (NCBI taxonomy): domain Eukaryota; kingdom Metazoa; phylum Chordata; class Actinopteri; order Atheriniformes; family Atherinidae; genus Atherina; species Atherina boyeri. The sequence goes on along the minus strand of JAPMNP010645370.1, from coordinate 43 downwards.
TGGGCTCTAGTGGCCTTTATGACAGTAGCTTGACAGGAAGGGG
>JAPMNP010645336.1:0-13924 GCA_029874935.1 Atherina boyeri | reverse complement strand
GCCATTTTTAGCAATTTCTTACATAGGCTACGGCTTCACATGATTGCAGTACCAGTTTCTGACAGAATCTTACATACGGTACCTTTAAATGACACCTTTTTAAAAAGAATCTAGATTTTAGCAAATGATGTACTGATTATTACAACAAAAGCAGTAACCAATTATGCAAACAACTAAATCATAGTGCACGATTTGTAAAAGCAAACCACCAATGTTTTTTTTCATAAACAATTATTTATTTAGGATGATCCTGCATTATATGGTCTTAATTACTACTGAGAATGTTTTATCAGTGTTATTGTTTCTTCAGCATTATTGGCCATTGCATTGTTGTAACATTTGGGGGTTTTATGTTTTTTGGAAATCTAAACAGTTTGGACAGACAAATATTATCACCCATGTATGAGTTAAAAGTGATTGTATATGAGAAGATTACATCAACACAACACTGGTAGGATACAGCTAACCTGTCTCATCTCAGCTTACATTCCCAAAACCTCGGCGATCTGCTTTGTGTAACATAATCAGAGAACACTCAATATTTGCTGACAAGACAAACTTTGAACTTTTAGCACCACTGACTTAATAATGTAAGTGGGTGTACATTTATCTAAACACTGTTAAATTGATGCAACAAATTCCAGCTTTTATTTCTTTTAAACATGCAGTGTACAACCACCTAGTCCCACAAAAAAAAAAGAAATCACTCAGAAGTTGTTATTGCACTGACATTCATGTCTATGACAAACATCAACTTACTTTACTTCTGATAGTTCCCAAAACATAATAAAAGTCCATTTGAGAGCAAACACATATTTTGCAGTACAAAAGCTACAGAAAGTAACTTTCCATATTTTTCCCAGTACAATGAAAAAAAATACATTGTGGAAGGTAGAACTTGTATTGATTTTAAAGATGCACCTTTAACACTAAGTCCACAAAGACTGTGATGATACCATACCGACCCAATTACCTAAGTTTGATCTTTAACACTGTAAACAAACAATTTGACAAAGGTGTAAAAAATGCATTATTGTTCAATAGTAAGGCACATTTTCAGGTTTTGCTCCCTCATCTTGACATGTGGATTTGTGTTTCTGCTCTCAGTGTGGCCAGTCACATTTCCAGGGGTTAGATTTGGGCCCTTTCAGACACTTTCCCAATTTCTCGCAGCCAGCAGGGGCCCAGTTCTGTAAAATGATGTAAAAATCAAAGATTTAAATGTCGTCAGGATTATGCATTTCTGCTTTGTTAGAATTTAGGTGTTACATTTGTTTACAGTCATGTTTTCACTTCAGTTCTTGAATAATTAAAATGACCTCAGCTGTCTCCGTTTCCATCCCTTAGGAATGACTTCTTGACATTCATCCTTTCATGAAAACCATTTTTGGTGAAGGCTTCAGTTAACAATGCATATCTCAACTGAAGGTTCAGATGCATCTTATAGGTTTTGTGTCAGATCTGGACTTATTTTCCCCATTTGTCATTCCTAGTACATCTGTTTAAGATACTGTTTATCTGCTGTAGATATAGGTTTTTTTTTAGCTATCTGCCACTTCTTCTTTTGATGTCCAGTTTCCTCAAATTTTGTAAGGAATCAGCATGCATGCCATGCAGATATGCAAACTTTTTACCTTCTGTAAAAGCCCTTTGAGAATTATCTCGCTGGTTTAAAAACTATGTTTATCTTCTTTATCTTTTTCATATACAACAACAAATAGTGTAATCATTCAACACACCGCTGTTAACTAAACGCCTAAAGATGCAATTAAAGGTAGTTTTTGCCATGCTGTTTATGTGGAGACACATCACATGTTTATTCCTTAAGTTAGGCATCTTTGTTCTGCTCAAATTATTCATTGATCAGTGTACTTCACCTCAACCCCACTATAACATAGTTTAAGAAAGTAGCTAAAGAAGCAAAAGATAAAGAAATTAGGAGTCAGTGAAGACTTTTGCTGCGTTAAATATCCATATTAAGATGATTTAAGACGGATAAATTACAAGAAAGTGCTGAAATATTCTTTAATTCTGTCCCTCCTTCAACCTGTACTTATTATATTGACCACAGGGAGGCAGTGCCGCACCACAGATAAATGTGGCGCACTTGGCAGTCTTTGGTACCTGCAGAGGAGGATGCGCATCACCTCGGCTGCTTTAAATATTTTTCTTCACAAAAACCCTGATGCACAACCAAAAGAAATGCCCTGACTAAGCTGATGAATTAATCAAATATGATAAAAGAAAATAGTAAACAAACAACTCTGAAACCACTTTTCCATCCATGTTCATTTTTTAAAATTATTTTGTATAAGCTTAATAAATGTCTCTTATCAATTAATTACCAGGTGTGATACAGAATGAAGCACACCTGGTAATTTAAAAGGGTGCAGAATAAAAGGCTGAAAATATCCCTTTTTATGCACATTAAGTGGTGCTGATCTAAAAAAAAATGAAAAACAAAAATTAATCTCAAAGTACTCTCTTAAGACTACACTTGTCATTCCAACACATCTGGACCCACCGGTTAGCTGTAGCATCCACCAAAGCTTAAATGCACACAATCAATTCAAAGTAAAAGATGCATTTGTTTGTACAACGTGAATCTCACCATCACCGCCATGTCACACATGTTAAGCTGCGGCATGCCGGGTACCAGAGTATCTTTATGATGCTGCACGACTGCAGAGATCCTGAGCAGAGCATCCTGGTATTCCTTAGTCAAAACACTGTAAATACACACAAAATTAAGACAGGCAAAACATCCTCAGAAACTTGCGTGAAATGATCAATCAGTTGTCAAAACAGCAAACAATTTAACTTTTCTCACCAACAATAACATTTCTTTTAAGCTACATATTACAATAATACATAGAATTGAAATAATTTCATAAAACAAATACATGGACTCAAAATGAATTTAAAAAGGAATTACCTACCAAAACACACTTTTACCATCTCCGATTCATAACAATACCTTCAAGCAAGGTTGCTTTTTAAAAAAATGTGTATTACAAATGATGCAACCTATAACACACACAATCAAAAAGCTTAACTCATTGCATCAGTCTGGGGACATGCTGTAGTATCAAAGAACAGAAACATAAACAGTCTGGCCATCTCTGCTGACACACACGGCAAGGTGAAACCATGTCACCCCCATCACATCCCCCGTCTCTCAATTACTGCTGGTGGACACCAGTGAGCCCAAGCACCTCTGTGCATTATTATATTCAGAGTGTAAAACACAGGGGCCCTGAAGGCTTTCAAAGGAACGCTGCTCTCAATAGAACCTGTAGGGTTAATGGGCTCTGTGTGTGTTGGGGGGAGTGGGCGTCTGGTGGCGTGACACAGGGATAGACAAATATCAGCAGTGCAATTACACCCCTGATACATTCGCCGACAGCACCTGTGCCAGCCTTCCATCCATCCCTCCATTGCAAAGCCAACCCTCTGATTGGCCTCTGGGGAACATGTGCATGTGTGTGAGGTGAAGTGTCAATTAGAGTAATAACCCCGGGCCCTGTCCAGCTCACCCCTACCCTCCCTCTTAGATCTCCCACAGGGCAGCAAGGCTTCCTCCATCAGCCCAGCACCTGCTCCTTTTCTTGATACTCACTCTTTACTTCCCCTACAATTACTTGACTGGTAGTGAGCTGACTGCAATTAATCTCTCTCCTTGTGTGCCACATTTATCATAATGCATTGTGATCCGTGCTGATACAGGGAGAGAGAGAGAGGGGAAAAAAAGACTGGTTAAATATCAGACATTCAGATTAAATTGCCTTAGGTATCTACAGATCGCAAAGTCTGCTTTCGCCTGGTCTCGATCAGCACAAGGGATATTTCATTCCCTTCCTATCTGTGTCTGCTACTGATTGTTGCGATTCATTTTGTGATGAAGAGGCTTAACAGAAGTAAATGTGAGGGAGATTTATCAGACTGCTTTAAGTATTCAATTTCTGCGCGCAAGCGTGCAAACAAAGCATGCGATGCGCTGAGAAGTTGCATGAAACACCAAGTTTTCGGCTTTTTTGTTTATGCACTGAAAACCTTACAGTGCAGACCTCTAAATCAAAAAAACTAATAATATCACTTGTTTATGCCCTCTCTGCAAACAACTAATGAAAAGCTCACAGTCAGCACTGCTCATTATCATGATTATAACCCTTAGCTTACTTGTGTAGAGGCAAAATCTGGAATAATAAGCAGGCTCTATGCAAATGGAGTCTTTTGATTTATAATGTATGGCACCCAGGGGGGATGGGGGCATTGCTCAGGTGTGTCACCACTCTGATTACTGATTCATAACACTATTGCTGGAACACACACACTTTTCCAAACAAGCACACAGTAGCAGAAGGTGGGGGAATTGAGGAGACAATCAAATACATCTGTCCTGCCCACCCCTCCCCTTCACCATCTTCTCCACCCTGGTGGAAATTGAGCACTTCAGTGAGGACTATTGATTGGAGATGCAGGGAGCTTGGTGGCAAGCAGCAGATGAGGCCAGACTGTGCAGGGCTGCCTGCAGTGTCGGGGCTGGGACTTCACTGTGGATGAGCAGGGGGCTCTGGGGACATGAGCTGAGGTGGGTGGTGAGAAAGTAGGATGTGTTAATCTCAGGGCATTAGGTCATAGAAATAGGCAGCTCCCTCACTGTGTTAGGTAGCTGCAGACGTAGTCTGTGTCTGTCAGTCATTCTGGACAGATGGAGCACATGCGCAGGACTTTCTATGCTCCACCTCCACTGTACCAGATGTTTAAGCCTATGCAATAATCATCTCCTAGATTGGATAGAAAATAAACATTTCTTTCTGTCCTAAACTGGTGATTGTGTGTGTGTTCTTTGCTGTATCACAGCCTGCGACAGTAGTGAAGGTATGTGTGCAGACAGGCCCTACATCATCTTAAGTGGCTCTTTAGGTGGTGACAGAGATTAATGATGGCTAGGCAGCCAGTCCAGCTGGGGGACCTAGGAGTACGCGGACAAAACGCACACGTGAACACACAGATAGGTTTAAACAGGGTGGAGGAGAGCGATCCCAGTGGATGCAGAGGGACATCGGCTGAGAGAACCTAGGAAAAGTTAGACAAAAGTTTGGGGACGATAGAGAACTATAAGTGCTAAAAAGCACAGATAGAAGGAAGAGAGTGTATAAAGAATAAAGACGGCATCCGAGTTGCAGGAGGCGGTAACCTTGGAGACAAACTTATGCACCCCTCACTGCAGGAGTACAAAAAATAAGTGGTCTGTGTGTGTGTGTGTGTGTGTGTGTGTGTGTGTGTGTGTGTGTGTGCGTTTGTGTGTGCACATGCAATACTCAGCACAACACATGGCTGCATATTGATTGGTTCTTGCCTTTTTTATTCTTCTGAGTGAATAGCACAGCTAAGAGGTGGGCAAATGAAAAACAACATGAATGTTTTATCATCCAATCTCGCTGCAGAACTGAAAGGAGTTTGAGCTGGAAGCAAAGGAGGAGATGAGACCAGAACAAGAATGTGAAAAACAGCAGCAGAAGGCAAAAAAGAAAGGTCAGTGTAGGAGGTTTTATGCCAGGAGGGAGCCAGAGAGCACAAAAAGAATATTCTCTCATCAAAGTGTTCTGAGATTATTTTAATGTATTAGTCATGGTGTCAGGCTGGGCCATTTCTATCTAAAAGATCAAGTTAACAGCCTATATTGAAAGTACATAGTAAGAAGGAGCACCCTTGCATCCTCACTCAGTAACTGTCTTATCCTTGGCTGTTTGTGTGCCCTCTGGCATCGCTCTCCTCTTAGCAATTCTTAACTCTCCTTGGAGCTGAGGCACAGACACAAAACCACATTAAACAGCACTCGCTCTCAATTTAGACCTAAACAATTCATCTTGCAATTTTAACCTGCAAGCGGTCCGCCGGAGAAGGGTTGAGGGCCAGATAGCGATCTTTAAGGAGCTGTTTGCAATCACAAAGAGGAGGGTGTAATGATGCACGCTCTGGCTGAGAGGATCAATCCACCACCTTCTTTTTCATCCCACTGAATCTGCATTGATCTTACACACATTCTGTATTATGAGCAAACAACCTTCCTAATCTCATGCCTTTCCTCTTTATTTCAACACCCTTTTTCCTGGCTGACTCCATTCTTCTTCCTTACACATTCCTCTCCACGACAATTCTTCTGATGATACGTTTATATATTACTTTCGATGCAACTGACCTGAGTGGGAACTTTTCTCCAGGGTCCCGCCCCAGGTGGAAAATGATTGGCTGTTGAGTGTGATCTCTCTGATCATGGGTAGTCACACCTGGAACTTCTTCACCTGGACAGAAGTTTATACCCTGTAGATAAAAAAAACAAACATAGAACTTATGTTTACTACACTACTACTGTCATTTAGCAGACGCTTTTATCCAAAGCTACTTACATTTGAGAGAACAACACAAGCAAGAAATCACATAGGAAGGTTACAGCATGGCTAAGTGCAGTCAGACTGCTGTGAGTCCAGTTGGACACAGGTGCTGTCATGCATGCAATTTCTTTTTTTTTTTCCTTCCCCCATCTTCCCCTAGTCCCATTAATCTACGTCTAATGACTACAACACACATTATACACCCTACTAAACCCCACTTTAATCCAGTGAAAAATTAAGCTCAATTAATGAGTTTAAAATAAGGCATTGATGTCAAGTATAAGGGGTTAAAATAGTGATTCTGCAAGAAGATGAGCTGTTGTGCCGACAAAGCAGAAAAAAACTAACAAAAATAGGGAATTTTTGTTGCCCCGCAGAGCAACTCTTAATGGATGACAAATAACAGCCAATCTCCTCAACTTCCTCAACAAGCTGGCACAAACTCATAGGGCAGGAGTATGGCGTCAATTTAATGCCAAAATATGTGCGCATAAAGACCACTCTACGCGCTCCCTTAGGTCAGCAATTTTTCGTGGCAACTTTAAACGTAGCCACTGCTGTTATAGCCTAGCATTGCATATCCTTCTGTTCCTCAACTTACCTCTTTTTTCTCCAACAACTCGATCTGCAATTTAAATTTTGCCGCTAACCGCAATGATGACCCGCCCTACCCACAGAGATTGACGGCGAGCATGTAGAGAGTGGTCTTTATGCGTGCGAATTTTGGCACTAAATTGACACCATACAGGAGTTACATCCAACTTTACACCCACTTACAACTGTTTTTACCCCTCTAATCCATGCACAGTCTGTAAGTTTGCAGTACGTACAGTCATAATTTACTGCAGTGAAATGTCTTCAGAAACATCCATGCAGACCTCTAATAATGTAGATGTTATATATACAAAAACTATGAACTGGGCCTAAGGACATTTCATCTTAATCAAATCCTGGTTAATAGTTTAGACTTTGCTTTGACGGTACAGTTTAGAATCTAAGATCTTGTTTTAAAAAAAAGTATATACTTATTGAATTGGTTGGTTTGCACAGGCTAATTAATTGGACTGCCGTCTTTGTCCCAGTATACACACTTCAGCACAACTACTTTATTCAACAAAATATGGTCAAAACCACAATGCTGTGAACTCGGTGAATAACCTTCTTGAAATTCTTCTTCTTTTAACATTCTCTGTGGGAGATCATTGTGCATTTAAGTATAGCAGAATTCACTACAGAGAGGTTGTCTTTACATTATTTGAATGGCAATTTTGTCAGCCACCGCTGTGGTTAAAAGCACCAGATTAGGTGTGGAAATGATTTATATAACTGCAAACTGACATGTAGTCATAAGGGCTGCTGTTCGATCAGTATCTTTGATATGTTAAGCTGGCTGACAAAAGAAACATGAACATATGTGGATGACAGCAGCTTTGTTGGAAATTACACTTTTGTGAAAAATAAATGAATAAATAAAAGATGCAAAGAGATGAAATGGTAGAACTTGTGCAGAGTGCTGATTTTAATCCAAATCCTGCTGAATATATATGCAGGAGTATAATCATCCATAAATGTATTATCAGGGAGTGTTAGTCTGACTTTGAGAGCTTTGATTTTAGAAGATTATGTTTGGACTAAAATATTAACCTGCATTTTAAAAGTTCAGCTTTCGTCCGCTGAAAAAAATTATTGGTTTCTACTGTCATGTATAAATTATCAAGGAAAAACACAAATAAAATAATACAGAATCAACTGAAAAACTGTTGTAAACCTGGTAGTGTATCATTAAGAGAAGCATGGCTACATTTAGTAGAAATTGCCCTCAATTGCACTGGGGTGCCGTGTTTGTAGCTCGGCAGTAACTGAGTTGACGATGTCAGACGCACCATCGGCACAAATGAACTCTTGATAGAGACAACGTGGCAGGAAACTCAATGCTAACAGTTCAACATCACCCTGTCTGCAGTGTCTGTCTGCATGGAGAGACGCTGGGACTCTGGAATATGTTCCTAATGTCATGTCTCAGTCAAACATAATACTGCATTTTCCAATTTCCATGCTGTGTCTCCAACCCAGTCCATTTTATTTCCCTGTGACCTCATACTACTCATGATAATGAAGGAAAAGAAATATATATATATATATAAACTTCTTATGTCTTCCTCTTTGTTTTGCTCCAGCACTGTATCTTGATCTCCTCAAACCAATACCCTGGATGTGGACTCTTATTCTGGGCTTTGCAAAGCTAAATCAGTTGCTCCCACACACTAGGGATGGGACGATACACTTAAACTGACGATACGATGAACCTCGATATGCCATTGTCACGATACGATATGTCACGATACAATATCAAAAAGAGAAAAATATTACTGCGTAATTACAACCTATTTATTTTTGTTTCAGTTGCCAGGGAAACACAAACAAGAACCCTCCCTTGGTGCTGCTCTAACCCTAGGTTAAGTTATATCAGCCTCTCTTAAGTCATGGATCTAGGACTGATTCTTCCTTAGAAAAACTAACATATCTAAATTAAAATTTAAAACAATAAAAATTTTATAAATGGAAAAAAAACAATATATATTTTTTTTTTGGCGATCCAATTTTTTTCAAACTCGATGCATATCGTCACGTTTTGTACCGCGATATTTCGCCAAACGATATTTTGTCCCATCCCTACCACACGCACATTAACAATTTTCCTTTTCTTTCCTCTTGGCTTGGCTACTCAAAGATTAAAATACATGTTAAAAACAGCTATAAGTACCAGCAGAAATCAATACACCAGTACAACTTTCAAACCACCAAACAAAAATGTCACAAAAACTCTATATTCATGTTGCATTCTAGAAATACATGTACCATCAGCATACATTAACTATTTTGAAAGCCTCATCAATAATCGACAGAATGAATCTAAAAATGTATTTAAATGGAGGAATCTAGATGATCAGAGATGCTTCTTCTCTCAATGTTTCTGAATCATCCAATTCTTACATGCCTGATGCAGCATGTGTTCTTTAAAACACGGATCACCAGTCAGCCTGAAATCTGTGAACTTTCAGGTCACTGCGTTTTGCTTGTATTCTGGTCCAAGACTCATCTTTAACAGAAAAGAGTAGCACTACCCTGTTTTGGCTGCATAACTCCCAGAAATGCAAAATGAAGGTCAGCCTCTATATACACAACAAGCCTGCACAACATCTCAGGTCAATCCTGCAGGGAAGAGAAACAAAGATTTGTTTTGACTCCTGTGCTCCACACAGATAAAACATAAGAACTAAAAAGTAAACTGGAAAAAAATAACACAATTTTGCCATTTTTGGTCTGTATTTGATTGTTTTAGATGAAATACATGCAAACATAAACTTTCCTATGTACGTTACTGTAAACTACAATGAACTCTGCAGAGATCTGAGTGTTTAGATTTCTGCTTCCAGCCACCTGCTACCCTGAGCTGAATGCTCACTGTGGCTTGGTCTATATGCATATTGTCTCCCAATCTGTTGTGTTATTCATGCAGATACTGCTGGTGGATCACGAAGAGTCCCTCAAACAACAGAGGACTTTTGCTGCATCGTCTTCATCTCTTTCCTCCTGCTCCATGACTCCATTCTCAGGCGGCTGGCAGTGATCACCGCTTGATTGAGTCACACTCTCTCCTCCATAACCCCCTGGAGATCTGCCCCCTCCTTCAGCGCACATACACAAACACACACTTTTTGATGAGCGCAGCTAATATTGAAAAGCATTCATCTGTAAGGTACTGTAGCTGCCCCCCTCTGAGATCACTCATCTGGGCACCTCAAAATACATACAGAAGAGAAAAAAAAGAGGGAGAGCGAGGATTGATACCCCCCATCCAGCAGAGCTTCCACTGATCCAGACTTGTCCTGTCTTTTGAAGCCAATAGCTTATAAATGCAGAAAAGATTGGAAGAAAAAAAAAAAACCTCATCCCACAGGAGCAGCATGAAAGGCCTGCTGTGCGTATCTCTCTGACTCTGTCTCTTGTGCCCAAGATATTACAGCAAGAACTCCATATCTCACATGACATTAACAGTATGGATACAGGAAGGCAGCTTTCAAACTGGAGCACAGCAGTCATGACAAGATAAGATGCAGGACCATCCAGGGGTGGGAGGAGGATTTTGGAAAAAGCAATACTCTGTGTCTACTTTGGAAGAAAGAAAATCCATGATTTTGAAGCACTGTTTTGCGCAAACCGTAGCAGTAAAATAATGGTTAATCATATTAACAATATATATGACATAAAATAATTTAACCAGCCTAAACAATAAATATTATTTAACTTTATTTCTAATAAGAAGAAAAAATTTTTTTTAAACATATTTGAGTTGCAGAACTTTTTTCCCCTATCCATCCCAATTAATTATATCACAACCCCTCAAATTTATCTTGTGGCCAAGTAAAGAATTATGAGGATACACCGCCTAGCTTTATAAACCAGATGAATTAGTTCCAAATCAGTGAACGGTGAAATGGAGCTACAACAGTAGAAGGACTTTTCCTGTAAAATGGGAAAATGATTAATAATAGTTTGAAATTCCTAAAAAGACAGGAGGAATATTTTTCACATCACACTTGTGCCCTATATGACGTGAACTGGCTTCTAAAGTAAAGACAACACTGTTTGTAGGGACTCAACTCTGATCTGAGTTTTTTTAGCATATTTTTTTTTGTCCTTATTTCATGAGCACCAGTTAAGTCAAAGAGTACAGAGGCCTGCAGCTATGCACCTACATTCACTTCTTGACAACTTTAGCAACATTTTACCCAAAAAATATACATCCGCCATAGGACTAATGCAAGTCTCAGAAACAAGTTATTTTTTACTTTCAACTCATCACCTTATGAACATTTGACAAGGTTCAGAAAGACAATATAGATGTCATACATCTTCCTCTGAAGCAAGGCTTACTCAACAACAGCCAGAGTCATGACAAATTATATAATGCATTATTACAGCACTATACTGCCTACGTTTGAGCAGAACCATTTAAGCCTGTCAAATTCCTCATTTCCCTTATGGTTAAGCTGCATGAACAGAGCCAAGACAGTGCCAACTATTAACCTGCAATTTTATTCACCTTCACGTATGGAAAATCTTACTTACTTTTTTATTTTTCAACAACAGCCAAGGGAGTCAAATTATACTCAGATCAACACAATATTAAAACCAATGACAGGAGAAGTGAACACTATTGATCATGTCATTACATTGCCATGCTCTGCAAGTAAACCCTCGGTCCCGGCATTATTATGAATAGTTCTTATACATGTGAGGAGTACTAGGACAAAAGAGAGAGAATAGAATATGCCATGAGGAACTGTGCAGAAGTTACCATACTCACCAGACAGTGGTGCAACTACCATATATCTATATAAAACTAATGTAGTTATATCATACCAATTGCAGAAATATAATTTTAATGATGTTAAGCATAATACTACGTTGCTACTTTCCCACAGCTGAAAACAACACAAAAACTGTCAAAAAGTGATGTACTTTTCAAAAAAACTGGGATTCAGAAGAGAACTAAAGGAGTTAGTGAGGCTGAATCTGAAGCCAGAAGAGAGCATCTGTAACGTTAGCAGAAATTGTGTTTTGGCCTTGCCACAGACAGCTGCGTCTTTATCAGCTCCATGTCACACACTGGCACAGAATATGATTTGATCTGAGGTGGTCTCACACCTGATTTTGACACGCAGCTGCTGGTATGTTTTCAATTTGCTGTTGCAGTTTCCTTTGTATGAATTGGCTTTCTTTAACCTCCAGCAGAAGTTACTTTAGGTTCATGTGATGTTTAGAGACTGAAGTGTTTGCCAATTAGGCTTCTACTGGCTAATATGCTTCAGTGTGAAAATGTTGACTTGCATACAGTAAAATGGGACAAGAGGGAAGCAGGCTGCAACCTTAAAAGAAAGTTTGCAAACATGGATACTCATGTGATGTACTGCTTAGAAAATCTTGCAGTGGAGCACAGTGCTAACCTATCACTTTATTGGCACCAGTCTAGTTTTTAAACTTATTTCGACTATCGTATGAATATTTCAAGGCATTTTGAACTCTGCAATTTATGAATATCTAAAAACATGAATGGTTTATTTACTTTGGCATAAGCAGAACTTCGACAGTATGAAAGGTAATGTAAATGCGCTTCTGAGAAGAAAGTTGTTTAATTTAAACCCACAAAACAGATTGTAATGTCTCAAATAACATCTTAAACCCAATGAAATACAATAGGATATGCATGAAAAAACTTCATGAAATTTGAAACATATCTTTCTCTTATCTTTCCTAAGCTGATACATCATTAAAAATCATACTGTGAGAGAAAGATGCTTTGCTCACATTACTTAAGTACAGTATATGAAATGCATTGTGAAATGTCACACAAAACAGTTTAAGGGTTCAGAAATAATGGCCCCAAACACACTGGAGATTTAACTTTCACATGTAGAAACAGTAGCTCCCTCAAACACACACAAATATGCACCTACGGAGGACAGAATATATGTGTGTGTGTGTGTGTGTGTGTGTGTGTGTGTGTGTGTGTGCGCGCGCATGTTTTCTCTTATGCTTTCTTTCTCTCTACCGTGTTCACACACACACACCGATCGATAGGCAACTCACAGGCAATCAGATGCCATTATTTGTGAAGTTCCACTTCAGTTCACATGAGTTGATAAAGGAGGCTACTATTGATTCAGCTGCCTTGAAGGAGAGAGCAATTTAAGCGACCGATGGGGCATAAAACAAACTAGATCACACGAAAAGTACAGCCGTGGAAGGGAGGACAGGAGGACATGTTTTTATGGACAGAGATACAGAGAGAAGAAAAAAACACCATACTCTCTTGCTTCTCAGGTGTCACATTTCACAATTCTCCTGATACATTCGATCTACGCTGAGTTGATGTAATTACGGCCAAGCTCTGTGATGCCAAAAGAACAAGCAGGGGATGGCGATATGCAAATGTAGGGGGAAATTTCCACCGGAGTTTGAACAAACAAGTCAACTGGTTGATGAATGATGCAAGTTCGCTCATGTGGGGGTTCTTCATTAATATTCATTACACTCTGATGTACACAGCAGTCAACTGATGAGCCGTTTTGAAGATAACACCAGCAACAGCCCAAGTGTTTGTGGGTTTGAGTAAGATTAAGAAAGACAAAGGGGTAGGTTGTGGCAGTGCAAAAAAAAAAAAAAGGAACAGAGGAGACAGAGATGGGAGCCTTACATTTTTTAACTCCTCCCATGAGTTGCTCCAGGTCCAGTAGTGTGCCTTGTACTGTCCCAGCCTCACAGCCATCAGCTCATTCCCACGGTAATAGAACATCGGTCTGATGTGAAGGAGGAAAAATTATCAGATTTCATTTCCACAAATTTGGACATCTAAATAAAAGATATATATATTTTTTTTTTTTTAACCCACGTTTTTTCCCCATTTTATCACCCGGTGCTCCTACCTATGGACAGTCCTGGGCATTGCTCTCCCTCTGCCG
>JAPMNP010645259.1:0-11799 GCA_029874935.1 Atherina boyeri | reverse complement strand
GGAGGACACAATTCATGGTGAGATGTGAAAAATGAAGAATGAGCAAAAAAGAAAAGCTCACACACAATTCTATAAATTCATACAGTAAAGTATTTCCTTTATTGTAAGGGACGAAGCCTACCTTTGCAGTGTGTCACACGCCGTGACCCTGTACCAACATATCACACAAACACACAGGCAGGTAAATCATTTAGAAACAGTAAACAACACCAATGCAATGCCTGTATTTCATACATCTTTTCCTCTCTTACCTGCGCTTACTGCAGCCTCGTTAGACTTGCTGCTGTAATGTTAGCATGAGCGAAGGCAGATAGAGAGGGAGACAGATTAACAGAAACTGTGACTGAAATGGAGACAAATCTGAAAGAAGTGTTTCCAGATTTAAGAGCACCACATTGAAACTGTGACTAAACATTTAAAGATTTACCTGTGATGTTTAAATCGTCACGCTACTTTGTGGATTTTGGTGTTTTCAATCAAAAATGTGGTTTCTTTGACTTGAGATCTCATTTAGCCAATAGAGATGTATTCATGCATCCATTTGTAAGAGATATCAAATAAAGGGAAGGATGTGAAATAAAATATCTCTTGAAACGACATTTCAAGTTGAAAAAAGCTGCGAATCTCCAAGGAAACACTTTGGTAGATCTACAGTAAACCTGGAGAACTATTGCTCAGGGCCACTTTTAAAGATTACAAGAAAGTCTGAATCCTTGGAAGCAAAATGTGAAGCATTTAAAGGGGCGGCTCAAGAGTTATGCACCGTACTGTATGTGTTGTATGTACTGTAATGCAAAACTATCTTCTTACCTTTCTGGAATTTTCCTACAGGTTGAGGCTGCAGAGGTGGGCCGTGTTTTCGGGGTCTTACATGGAATGTCCTTCACACTTCCTAGAGGGCTTCTCACGCCACTAGAAAGAAAAAGAGGGGAAGACATTCAGTAGAGGACTATGAGAAGGCAAAGACAGACAAGGGAGTATAAGATCAATTAATGCAGAAAAAAAGGTCAAATAAGAGGGGAGGACAAATGAAGTAGTGCTGCTAATGATGGTGCAGCTTCATGGTTCACCCGGATAATGAACAGATAGCCTTAGGTGTGCAATTATATCAGCATACCACAGATATAACAGCAGCACTTCAACATACCATAGAGAGACCCCATCATGCTGTACGACTAACATTATCTAATGGCAGTTTCATTTGAAAAGTAACTGAGACGAAGAGATTATGGCTTCGAAATAAGGGCCAATGTTGGGATAATTACGGGACTGTGTGCAGCGCTTCCAAGATAATAAATTGTCTGCTGATTGGACCTTAGATAATGAGATTTTTAGCTTGAGATCTAAGACTGATGCTACACTATCAACTGTCTGATTAGGCTGGTTTCCCATTAATGCTGAAAGTGGCCGTTTTCTCATCGCTCTGTTGTTTATGGTGTTGAGAAGAATCCAAATGTCAAAGGAATCACCCAACAACAAACTTCAAGAACTAATTAAGTTGGAAAATGTATACACACAATCTTGCATATCTTCCAAGTACGTCATAGGCTGTTTTGAAACTGGATGGAATAATGTCCAGCTAGCTACCTGCATGCAGACCGAAACTGAGTGCTGTTACCTTCGAGATGGCGTTGGGCTGTAGTTCCTGGCTATGCCGCTAGAGGGCAGTGTGGAACTTTTTTTTAGAGATACATTGCTGGAGGTCACCATGGGCGGTCTGGAGGGCAGAGCTAGAGACACAGGTCTGGCTGTGGAAACACATACACACACATACACACGACACACACAGGCGGGGGAAATTTCAGCTTAGTTCAATGGGATATATGTCTGATGAATGCACTAATAAAGCTCTCTCTGGGAGGCTTATGTATTAATAAAGTATGTGTATTCAAACATCAACAAGAAAGTTTCTGGCTTTGTTATGTTCAGATATCAGAGTTCAAGTAAAATAATATTAATCTGCAACTATTTCTTTTCTTTCACTTGCCAAGCAAAAGTGACAACATTTTCTAAGCTTCAGCATGTCAAATGTAATGATTTGCTCTTATTTTGTCAGTTTTTTGTTTAATAGGATTTCTTAATAAATACTGCAATCAAAACATTGTTTTTCAGCATTATCTTGTCTGAAATTCACATACATAGGCTGTCATATATTGTCTTGCTATCAAGAGTTTTGTTTTCATTTTCCTACAATAAATTGTATAGATTATTGCACGTTTGAAATTTCCTTAGTTACACAAAACCAATGTCTACACAAATTACAACTTTTTTCTCCAACGTTGCTTTTGAACTGCCTGAAATGTTGTTGGGAGTGCAGGCTTTTCTTCTATTGCTTATCTGCATCACTTCACAAAACAGCTGCCCACATGTTAGTTGTGAAAACCTCTAGTAAACTTTGAACAACTGCCTTTTATTTTTCTTCCGATCAGATAGCCAAAAGGGACCGAGCCTTTCAGGAGGGTAGGAACTAAAACTGTTTCATACAAAAGATGATAAGAAGATATGAAGCAATGTTATAAAATTACACACACGCACAAAAAAAGGTTTTTAAAACATGAAGAAAGTTATCATCTTTAGTAGTCCCCAAAAATAATTCTCCTGTCCGGTCCAAAAAGTCCTCCAGTGCACAGTATGATAACAGCTTGTTAATTATTGACACCACTTAAGTCCCTCAGTAAACACGGATCTAAACTCACCTTTAGCACCCGGTGGTCTCCGGCCTGCAGCGGCTGCAGCTGCCTGGTGTTCCTCAGAGATGTTAAGTCTCTTGAGTACATCAGCCAGCGCCATCTTCAACAGCTGGATTTCATCTTCCTGCATCTGCATCCTCTGCTCTAAATAGGTGAGACGGTCGGCCACATCCAGGCCGCTGGCGGCTGAGCTGCGATCGTCTGCAGGGAGAACAGGGACATCTGGAGGTTAAAAACTTTGATTTGTTGCACAGCATTACTTTGGATCAGGAAGAACCTGAGCCTGGAGTCATTGAACAGATAGACTGTGTGGTATGTTTATCAGGACACACAGTATTTGGCTCTGTCATTCAACTACATTACATAACTAATAAAATGGAAGCACTGCTGCAATACAAACCAGAGAGCAATCCGATATGAACACTGAACAATAACACACCTTCAAAATGTCGTCAAATATCATCACTGACAATACATTATATAAAATAACATATATTGATATTGTGTTGATCATATAATTAAGATTGAGTTGATTTCATTTTTTTTTCTAAATCAAAACATTCATTTAAGAAAAAAAAAATATATATATATATTTGTTAAAACAATAATACACCCACAGAATGTCTAAAGGGGTGTAGAATAGAAGGGTTCATTTTGGAGAGAAAAAAAAAATTTTGGGAGAAAAAGAAAAAAGTTTTATGTACTTAATATAGCAGACTATTTACTAATTCATTATTTATTAATTTTATTGCTTCTGGAATTGATTATTTTTTTGTTTGTCTGTTTTCTCATTTAACTTTATTTATATAAAGTCTGATTGCAATATATAATCATCTGGTAGGTTTTCAACGATAATATAGTCATCATACTGCTGTCCATAATAATTGTGAAGTGACAATTTGATTTTATGGCAGCTCTACTACTCTAAAACATGTAACAGTTACTTTTTCACAATAACTAAAGAAGCAAACTGCCTTATACATGTAGTAACAGCCTCAACTGAGTAAAACGAAAACTTTGGGAGAAAAATATACACAGTTGACATGTCAACAAGAACCATAAAGCTGTAATCAGAGAAAGGGTTAAGCTCTTTGAAATCCCCTATTCATGCCTGTATGGCAAAAATCAAGCTAATGAGGTCACGACACAGCTGGACCCAGCAGATCATCCACACCGTCATCACACAGCAGCATGTAAACAAGATTTTCCAGAACACTTTTGTTAAAAAATTCCCTTTTCTTCTGTCAGTTTCTACTTGACTGCCAGTCATAGTAATAAGGTTTCAAAGGTGAATACCATGTGAGCTGCTGGACGCTGATGAGTAGTCAGCCTGCCTCTGTTGCCCACTTGGACAGTCTTCCACCACCCCAGACATCTTCCTCCTCTTCTCTTCTCGTGAGCATACTCTTTCAATCCTCTTTCCTCCTCTGGCTCCAATCAGATAGCCCGACTGTCCCTCCATCTCATTTGACTGGTGCCCACTAAGATCTCATCTCTCTCTCCACTTATGAGTCACACACAGGTAAAGACTCCCAGATCAGTCTTACAGGTGTCCTGTTTCCAGCTCCAGAATGGTTTAACATCAGCAGGAGGAGAGAAAGATCCTGGTATTTTGATCTCTTCAAGTTTCCTTGATGGTCGCCCGGCACACTCTGGGACTCCGTTATGTGTCTGACTGAGCTTAAAGCCTTTTGCTCAGGGTGTGTGTGTATATAAAAGGTGGGGGTGGGGTTGATAATGCTTAAAAAGTCAGTAGTCGTCCAATTCAGCCTGAATTGTCTATGCTCGTGTGTGTGTGTGTGTGCGTGTAATTGTGTGTGTGTGTGGGAGTGCAGAGTACATTGTTAATCCCACAGACTGAGCCTCTTTGACCCCGCCCCCACACATAAGCCCCGTGTCACTGCAAGGGATGGAGACAGAAAGGAAACAGCAGAACCTAAAATTGCAACGTACAGCAGTAAACATCTTGAGTGATGAGGAATATGAAGCACAAACAGGGGAAACTATTGCATTCTTGTATTTTTATGAAAACAAGGCTTTGGGAAACACTTAAAAAGGATTCATCTGAAGTGAGCACTGTAAGGATAATTATGTTTCTGTAGTTTTAATACCTCAACAAAAATTTGTGATTCCTACCAGACTACGAGGGCTGGGCCGTGCTTCTCCAATTACCAATCTACGGTGATAGCTTGTGGAGAAGGTCGACCATTTAATGTAACAGAAATTTCAGTTTGATTAAACAGGACATTAACATAATGAGTCAGCAGCCTGAACACCATGTCACAATCAGGCATGCATGAAAACCAGTCAGAATGAGGAGCTGAACTGCTAAAGTTCAAGAAACGGCTAAAGATTCTGGTAATTAGAGGTGGGCATGTTCAAAATAGAAAAGCAATTAATAAATACCTGAAAGAACATGTAAAGAGCTAAAGCTGTTTGTTGGATAAAAGTAGGAACAACTAACTTTAGACCTCGAAAAAAAAATGGGGAGTGGGGGGGCTACAAGAAATAAAAACTGCTGAAAGTGGATTCATCACTTGTTCGTGATTTGAAAATAAATGCTCAAAATTCCAATTGAAGTAGCCTATCTTTAATGAAGATTATTTGTGGATATCTAAAAAAATATTTAGCATTCCTCTCTACTAATTGAATATTCATGAGGGTAAAGAAATATGTTCATGTTTATGTGTGCTCCCTTAAATTGTGCCATTAAGTAGCCTAAATAAAGTCTATTAATCTCACTGTTTTATATGTCTAACAAGTATATGGAGGCAGGAGGGATAGAAGATGGTGTTGGACTATGGACTTTGATGTAAAATAAGTGCCCCCCCCCTTCCTAAAAAACAAAAAAAAGCAACGCTATAGTTGGATATTCAAACATACATGTTAGCAGGCGTTAAATCAAACAAACAGCACCCTATACAAAACAAAAAGTAGTAGAAAAGTTATCAAAAAATGTCTGGCTGTTTACTGTCTTAAAACTAAATATCACCTCCTTACATATTTTCATTACACATAGTGAAAAGAATGCTCCACAACCTGGTAAAACCTTGATGAGTGAAAATGAATAACATGATTGCATATTAGTGAAAATGGTTTCAAATTGGGTTTACAGTTGGCTGCAGATCTGTTATCCCAGCTTCAACCCCATAATCCCTTCTCTTGAACGGATCGGTAGTTTATAGTTAAGTGTCTGTCAGTAATAATTACCAATTAAGTAATTACAAAATTAACTCCTTTAAATCTTGCAGGCTCTTCGTAAGACTTAAAGGAGTTAATTTCTTGAAAAAAAAGTGTTGTATTGTTTTTATTTTGTATAATTTCAAGGTTGTTTTTTTTTTTTTACCTGTATTATTTAAACATGAGAAAATACCAATATGGAACAATTTCTAAGCACTAAATAACTGAAGCAATGAGTTGGTTTAGTATACTGGAACAATTAGCTAGCAAAGTTAGCTAGCTAACACATTCAACCATCAGCTATTTAGATATTAAATGACTTCATGAAATGTGAAATAGTAATTAAAAGACTGAAATATAAGTTTAAGTCAGAGGTTAGAGTGTTAACTAAAGAATGGTTTAATTGAAATGCTTAGCGGTTCCAACAGTTAAAAGAAACAATAGCTTGAAAGATGGTTGAATCATCTAGTTTAGTGGTCGAAAACAAACTCAACCAAACATTGGAAGTTAAATGATAGATGAATAGTTAAATAATCCACCTACAACAACCATAAACAGTGGAATAATATCTAGTTTCTGAGACTTTAAAATAAATGTTAACATTCATCTTCCTGAATGCTAATACTTTGTCTCCCCTCCTACTGTAACTCATTAGTGGTACAAGCTTTTCCTCCAACAGTGATGATCTGCTGCAGGCGAGGACTTTCAGTGTAATCACTCAAGCATGCAGCCTGCAGTAATCTGCCTCTCATAGAGTTGTGATTCTGTGTAGGCCTGTGATCTTCCGTTTCTCCTCTTGTCCTGGCTGTGACATCATCCTCGTGCCACCTCCACATACTCCATATGGGATTGGGATTAGAATAGCAGATAATCCCAGTGCTGTAAAAGAGAATTAGCAAACCCAAAGCTCAAACTCTGCACTAACTGAGCTACATCAAGAATAGGCAGCTCCCGTGGATGCGCATTTTATGCAAATTCAATCACAAACATGTGCATTAAGTCATGCACAGATACACGTGCACACCACCAGGGCAGTAGTTGCAGAATTTGCAATTCTATTTGAATTTTTTTTACTAAAGATGAATACATTAAGGCATAAACTGCAGCACAGAGAGCCAGAGGAGTGTTCTAATCTCTGCTTGCAGATGGTGTCTCTTGAATGACAGAACAGCATCTGTCTGCTCACATCAGGACTGAGCATACTGGCACACACGGGCCATGTGTGCATATATCAGTTCACTGATATCAATGGCCCACTGGGGCAGGAAGTTTCCCTGCAACTCCTCAGCTGAGACACATCTTACAACACACACAATGTAACCATGTATTGTGCAAGACACTAAGAATTTAGAAATATAATGACTGAACCAACTGTCATGTAAAAAAAAATCTGCTTTTTTATTCATAATATCTTCGATCATCATCATTTATGAATGTTTTATGATGCTAATTTTCCACCAAAAGCTGGCATGAAAGTTTTGATGTGAATGACATGCATGTGTTAAAGGAGCCATATGTAAGATTCTGGCCGAAACAGGTACTGCAATCATGTGAAGCCGTAGCCTGTGTAAGAAATGGCTAAAAATGGCCAAAATAGGTCAACAAAAATATACACAGAAGTTCTGGATACTTTAGAACCCTCCACCTCCCCCCGATTGGGAGATTTAATCAAATATCAGCACAAAATGTAAACAATATCATCATTTAGGGGCTGCAAATCCGTTTTTTAAATGAGAATATTCTGGCTAAATTACGGTTGTCAGTGATATAAGTATTTGAAATGTAAATAATTTTTAATGTCATGTAACATATCAGCCCCATTTAATGATAACTTAAAATAAAGATGATACATAATTCTTACATATGGCTCCTTTAACCCTTCCCAGAGAGCAAGTGCTGTATGCAAAGTTCTATATGAGGTTTATCAGAAACACCTGTTGCATCTTAAAGCCATCCTTAGTCATCGTGGCAAATTTCAAGATTCATTGACTATCTTTATTAAACTTTTTTCCCCACAAACCGTACATGTAACGTCTCTGTTAATGGCAAGTAAAGATGCCCTTCATTCATCTCTTACATGCACAAACCTATTAAGGATCCTATTCACTTTGATCACTCATTTCAAGAAGTAGAATAACTGACATCTTTATGCATTGACAGACAAAACAAAACCAAGTTGCATATATGTCCATACATTAAGGTGGAAGTAGAAACTATCCACATTTAACCACTTTTCCCCTTTGTTATCTGAACTCACTGAACTCTACCTGTCATGAAGTCAGTATCTGGTGCCAACAGAGAGTCACAGTTGTAGCGCTCCTTCAGCGATGGTCTCCTCAGCAGGCCGTGGGCCGTCTCCTCCATCCCTAGGCCGTGATCCACCAGCTCCTCCATGTGTGCGTCTTCTTCTGCTGTGCCCGCTGCCATGGCCCTGACAGAGCGGTTCAGCGTGATTCTGCTTTTACCGAGTCTCCCTAAACTTCACTGCTGAGCTGATTCACCTTCCCTTAAGCAGCAGTGGCCACCACCTCCTGTGTTCCCTCCCTCGCCGTAATGTCCTGTTGGGAGTGTATGCAAGGAGGTGGGAGAGGGTGATGTCACTCAGAGGACAGATTAAGAACCTGGTAAGCCATCTGAAGCTGAAGGGAGGTAAGTCTATGAGAGTAGGAGTCTGTTTCCCTCTGTGGGTAGACAAGTCATGGAAGGAAGGCAGGAAGGAAATCACTTTCATATTAAAGAAACCCAAATTCCTAAGAGAGAAGTTTCACATCTCCTGTGTCTGCAAACATAGATGGTGAGTGACAATTATTGACCTGGGTGTTGAGGAAATATTCACTCCTGGGGGGAAAAAAAACAAACATTAGCACACACAGCAGGGTCAGACAAAGCATTTTGCTGTTGCAAGCAAAGTTGCAGACAGGCACACAATTACACTTCCCAAAAGAGCTTACATCAGGCTACCATCCGGTGTGGCCAGCCCTGGTGTACTGTAAGGATGATGAGATTCAGAGATTAGGGAGCAGAACTTGATTAATTATGGTCATCACAGGGACAATAAGCCGGACATGGTAATTAGACCAACAGAGAAAGAAACAGGAGTAGATGAGATGCTTGTTAGGCGATTGTGTTTGGGTTTCCCTCAGAGTAAGCTGGCGTTTTGTCTATTTGGCAGTTTGCTGGATTGATTCTTTCTTTAACAGATGCTTCCATTTGCTGATCTGTCAAAGCTTTCTGGACTCATACAGGAAGTGTTCAGTAGCTGAGAACGAGATTTTCTTTTTAACTGACATAGACATAAATGACACATAGAGCTTAGTTGTGCTGGGCGATTTAACCAAATTTGGCATGCAAGTATGTTAACTTCTACTTTTGTTTTTCTCCTTTGTCTTCTTACCATCACACTTCCTTTGGTGTCATTTTCTGAGTGAGTTTTTCTAAATGCAGCACGGGAAGATAAAATCAGATGCTTTACAAAAGTAACAATACTAAATCATTTAAACACTCCATTGCAGGTAAAACACCTGCTTACAGTTTGACTCAAGCAATTGTCCAGTACAGAGTACCAATAAGTATTTAAAGTATCAATAAAGCTAAAAACATAACACCCATTTGTGTTAATGTGAAATTTTATTACTGATGAAACTGATGTGAAAGTAAGCTGCAGTCCACAGTAGTGTCAAGATGTTTTGCATTACACCGTGTTTTTCAT
The DNA here is from genome assembly GCA_029874935.1 of Atherina boyeri. Classification (NCBI taxonomy): domain Eukaryota; kingdom Metazoa; phylum Chordata; class Actinopteri; order Atheriniformes; family Atherinidae; genus Atherina; species Atherina boyeri. The sequence goes on along the minus strand of JAPMNP010645259.1, from coordinate 2,220 downwards.
GTAACGTTTACTAAATGATATCCATAAAGTAAATAGAAGGGTTTAATTGATGTTGGAATAGGAAGATAAAACCTCTGAGATCATTAATCAGGCAACTAAAAGACAAAGGAGACTAACTGAATGTAAACTATGTTTCTATTGTTGAAATCAAAAACAAAGGTTTGATTTAAAAAAAACAAAAAAAAACAGCATAACCAGTAGACATAAATACTGTTATCATGGGGTCTGTTGCCAACACCAGTGGGACAAAAAATAAAATCATACATCAATATGCAGCAGGAGAGAATGTGTTGATCTTCAAGTATAAATAAAAGTAAACATCAGTATTTAAAATGTTGTATTAACTTTCATTACCATGTAACTCAAAGTCAGTCACAATGGGATATCAATCCGTCCAGTTAGGATTTAACACTGATTGTGAATCAATTTCACCTGCTGTTGTATAAATGGAACAGACAACAGGTGGAAATGAGAGGCAATTAGTGAGACAACCCCTGTAAAGGTATGGTCCTGTAGGTCAGTGTTTCCCAAACCAGGTCCTCTGGGCCCACTGCCCTGCATGTATTAGAGGCAACCCTAATTTAACACACCTGAATGCAATGTATGGCTCGTTAACAGGCTGCAAAAAACGTGAATCAGGTAGGAACACATTGAAAGCATGCCGGGCAGTGTGCCCCGAGGACCTGGATTGGGAAACAGTGCTGTAGGTGGTGGCCAGAGAGCCTTTCCCTGTCTTAATGCTCTCTGGCTGATGTTTGGGCACGTTTGCATCTTGCTAGTGCCCTCACCACTAGAGGTAACATGAGGCGGTGTCTGCAAACCACAGGAGCTTCTCATCCAGGATGGAACATCAATGTGTGTTGTGGCAAGAAGGTTTGCTGTGTCTCCCAGCACAGTGTGAGAGCGTGGAGGAGATACCAGGAGACATTCCAGTGTACCAGGAAACCTGAGGAGGCTGTATAGGATAACAACCCAGCAGTAGGACCGCCATCTGCTCCTTTGTGCCAGGAGGAACAGGAGGAGCACTGCCATAAAACTACAAAATACCCTCCTGCAGGTCACTACTGTGCATTTTCTCTGCACAAACCTTCAGAAACGGACTCCATGAGGGTGGTATAAGGCCCCGACATCCACTAGTTGGACCTTGGCTTGCAGCCAGATTGGCATTTGCCAGAGAACACCTGGATTGGCATATTCGTCATTGGTGCCCTCCCTGTGCTCTTCACGATGAGAGCAGGTTCACATTGAGCACATGCGACAGACATGACAGTCTGGAGACGCTGCGAAGAACGCTCTGCTGCATAGCCGGGCTCGCAGCAGATCTTTGGAGGGCCACACAGACCTCCATGTGCTAGCCAGAGGTATCCTGTCTGCCATCGGGTACCAGGATGAGAACCTCAGACCATATGCTGCTGCAGCAGGACCTGGGTTCTTTCTGATGCACGACAATGCTTGGCCTCGTGTTGCTGGAGTGTATCAGCAGTTTTTGCATGACGTAGTCGTTGATGTTATGGACCGGCCTGCCCGTTCACCAGACCTCAATTCAATCGAGCACCTCTGGGACATCATGTCTCATTCAATCCATCGCTATCACATCAGATCAGACAGTACAGGGGTTGACTGACGTCTTATTCAGAAAGGTTTCTAAAGACAATAAAAACTCACTTATTCAATGTATGAAGTGTTGACACATAACAGACCTTGACTAAAATACTTCAAATGCAACTTTAAGCGCTTTGTTGTTAGCAGCCTGTCATAGAGACGTCATTCGATTATTTCTTTAGTTGCATCAGTGACAAATCCCAAAGATGTCACAGCCTGACAGACACAAAATACTATCTGCACAAGCAAGGTGATTCTCAAAAAGCTATTGATCAAAAAAAGTGGTATATCTCAGCATGGTGCAACGTGTCTTAAAACATTTGAAGGAAACTAGATAAATTGAAGATAAAATGTAAATGAAATATCTACAGCAGATGGGTTGAATCCCACAAAGAGACTGGACCTTAGTGATAACATATGGATCCTTGATTGATCCATCTACTTTTCACTAAAGTCTTATCAAATTTTATTTTATTTGTGAAGCACTTTTCCTGCCATAAGGCAACACAAAGTGCTTTACATAAAAATAAATACATATTAAAATCAAAAAAGCCCTCACACTCCAAAGTAAATAACACACACACACACACACACACACACACACACACACACACACAC
>JAPMNP010645240.1:0-14196 GCA_029874935.1 Atherina boyeri | reverse complement strand
AGTGCCTTGAGACGACATCTGTCGTGAATTGGCGCTATATAAATAAACTGAATTGAATTGAATTGAATTGAATTAGGTCCATAGCTGCTGCTGCTGCAAGACCACAAGGTCACAACCTTAAAGGGATAGTTCGCATTTTTAGTCATGAAGTTGTATGCCATCCTTACCAGCAGTATAGTGTATACACATTGATCCTCCTCTGTGGTCACCTTCGTGGTCAGAGCTCTTACCGGTTGAAGTTTTTCAAGAAAGTAGTTCCGGCTAGTTTCTGGGGCCATCAAACTATGTCGTTTTGCTTCAGAAATTATATACGTTTGAAAGCAGGACTAATTTGCATCACAAAAAAAACGCAGGCCAAAATTGACACCTCACTATTACTCGGCAACATTTTCTTTCCATTTCCATCAATCCACGCTGTGTCCAGTGTCAACTGTTGCGCACCTTCCGATCAGTTGTTCCATAGAGCTTACATACTCAAGTGACGACGACAAAACACAGCTTAAGTGAGAGCAAGTAAAATATATCAAACAGTGGTGCGCACTTGAAAATTCCTGATTTTGTGTTGTGACAAGAATGTGCCAGGATCACCTTTCCTGTCACGGACCTTGCTATTGGGCAATTTTGGCTTATTGCAATTGGCTACTCTGTGGGAGGTAAATTGTCGAGAATCAAGGACTTTTTTGTGTGTAGTGCACAATTCAGCGATTACATCCCAAACAAACCAGGAAAGAGGAAAACAACAATTTCGAAGAGTGCTGCTGACCAGTACACCAGAAAAGCTCTATCTTCTAAGTCGTTTGATGACACCTACTACCGATTTATTTTGAAGCAAACGTGTTTACACTGAGAACATGCTAACCGGGGTAGCAACCGGCTTTGTGCTGAAATAAGTTTCATCATCAGATGTTTCGTAGCCATGTTGTCGGCTAGTTGTGCATTCAACAATGGGACAGCTGATTGGAAGTTGACACTGGCCGCAGTGCAGACTGATAGAAATAGTGCAGAGTAATAGTGAGGTGTCAATTTTGGCCGGCGTTTTCTTTTTTTTGTGATCCAAATTAATCATGCTTTCAAACGCATATCATTTTTTGAAGCAAAACAACACAGTTTGATGGCCCCAGAAACTAGCTGGGACTACTTTCTTGAAAAACTTCAACCAGCAAGAGGAGGGTCAATGCATATGCACTATACTGTTGGTAAGAATGGCATACGACTTCATGACTGAAAATGCAAACTATCCCTTTAACACAGCAGAGTCACAGTCTGCATGGTTGTAGACAGTATGTGTTTCTTGCTACACTTGTTGATTATTTCTTGCATGATGAAGCAATGTTTCAAATACATTGCCATTAAGTGCCTACTGGGTGATACCACTGCAGGTGGTTTACATTGCTTTGTAGAAATCGTACAAATTGTGCAAATGTTAATTAAAGTTAACAATGGTAAGCTACTGTATGCTCAAAGTGGGTTTTCTGTGACTACTGTACCCCTTATCACTGTTTAAGTTCCAGATGGCAGCATTAGTTACTTTTGTAACTGACCACATGACTAATTTGTATTATATCTTATTTACATTATATATACTCGTAAAGCACTTACCTATCTAATGTCAATCAACAGCCTAACAGTTTGCCACCGTTTCTATAAATTAATCTATATAACATGATTGTGCCTCAAAAAATCAAGAACTAAAGGATATTTTCGGAGTCCGTGTCATCATTGCTTCTAATTGGACCTGCATCTGCATACTGCAACTGGCACCATTGCTTAATTCTACTAATTCTTTACAATACTTGTAATCTACTTGATCTGTTTAAGTTTTGAGAGGTTTTGGTGAAGTTTTATGCTGTTTTCAGTTTAAGCAGCTCCTACGTTCCTGATATTCTGTTTATTTCAGTTTTTTGGCACATGTAATGAAATGCAAACCTACAATTTCTTGATCAATATTGTTCTGTTCTGAGCAACTTGTTTTGTGTCTGGACTTGCATTACATCTGGTTACAAACCACATGCTCAACAGGACAGTTTCTTGGGAAATCAGTGTTTGCTTATCAGTATGCAAATATATTTAGAGAACTGCTTCAAAATTTAATCAACTCATCTGCTGTAAATTAGAAACCCATGGTACTGAGTATGAACCGTCTATCATTTCTTTAACTATCATGTTTACATATTTGTGTCTACGGGACAAAGGTTTTTGGCATAATGATATGTTGGCGTATCATTATGGACAGAAAAAAACAACTATGTTGATTTTGTGAAAAGTCACCTTAAATTTACTTGTTGTCTCTAGCAAATGTAAACACACAAGCTCCAAAAACAGTCACGCTTATTGCAATTTTGTGTTTTCTGCACAAAATCCTACCTGTCATAGCTCTCATCAGTGTGTGTATGCAAGTTGTCTTTCCGGCCCCACTGGGCCCCAGGGCCATCATACCATGTCGGACCCTCTGAGTTTCAAACAGCTGGATGACCTTCAGTTTCCAGGGAGGGTGGCTGATCAGACCTGCATCCTCAACCTAAGGGAGTTAAGTGTAAACATTTGTTGTTTTAAGTAAAACCATTACAACTTCTATGCTTATATGTTGCAAGTTTAATGTCATACTTTAAACGAAATATCATGAAGACCTATCAAATTGCCATTGCATACTGTATATGGAAGTGTATATCAGTGCAAAAGTGAAGCAAAATATTCCGAGACACATTAAAAAGCAGAAGGTTGTAAACTTCACTTTTTATGGTATGCCTTACTTACTACTTCCAAATCTGTCTGCACTGTTTTCCCAGATAGTGAGATTAGAAACAACAAATGGAATCATTTGTATCCCTTTGGGTACTACATCTTGAGGCACTCTAAGAACGACATGAAAAATACAGCAGTCTAACAAGCCATTAGGACTCTGCCGTTTTTACTCAGCCTCTTAATTTCACTCTCATCCTTTGTTTACTTTTTTCACTGTCTTGGATCACTATCTCTTATTCTATTCCTCCATCAGAGTAATAGAATAAACAGAGATGAACTTCCTCCCTCTTACCTGTTTGTCAATGGCAGCCTCTAGTTCGGGGTATCCTGCTTTATCCAGTTGGATGCCTGGGAAGAGGTCCTCAATCAAACTCAGGAAAAGGGGCTCATCCTCATCGATCTTGGAAAAACGCATACAGTTGGCTCATAAAGTTGCAAATATATGCAAAACCAAGATATTCTTGTGATTATTATTCCTACAGTATAATTAAACATCTAGATTTTAAAGTGTATTTATTCATATCTGCAACAGTAGCCATTTCAAATTAGAAAGATTTTTAATGAATTAAATTAAAAAATAAGCCTTTTATTGGATAATTACTGTTGTGTAAACAGACCAGTTTGGAAAGGTTCATGTCTCTCAGAACCCTCATGACGATGGTGGATTCTGTGTCACTGGGGTTGGCTCGTTTGGCTGCTCCCAGCGTTCGCAGAACTGACAAAATGTTCCTCAGGCCAAAGTCATAGTGAACCTAGATAATTACATGAAGCATTTTAGTTCAAGTTTGCTAAAACCCATGTAAAATGTTGTGATATTTAACAGGGGCTTCCTAATTTCTATGTATTTCAACAGCAGATTTAAATATAATTTTGTTAATCCAGCCAATGCGTTTACACTGTAACCAAGTACATTTCTATAAGCATCACACTGTTCTGTTATGATTATGTTCTATTGTCACAGTAGGGACTCAACAATGTGGAAAACAACATTTTGTTGCAGGGCATACATGTATCGAATTAGCAGGCGGGTTTTTAGATCACTCAAATGTTTTCAAATCTATGACCTGCAACTCGCTTGTGGAGTTAAGATAACATTATGGTCCTCAGAAATCTTTTTTTCTTATTCTTTTATTCTTTCTTTACCTGTTTAGAGAGCTGCTCTTCACACAGCTTGTAAAGGGTGAAAAACTTGCGAGCCAGCTCCATGTTGTCTATGAACCCACAACTGGCCAGTTTTACCCTGATAATGATCTGACGGTCAGGAACCATCATGGCTACGGAGCGGAAGTTGATCTTCAGGTTTTCAGGAAGCTCTTGTCGGCCTGCATAACCTGGGTTCTAATTATATAAAAGAAAAACATAAGAGTTTAAGATTCAGGGACATAGAAACATGCTTTTTATAATTACGAATTAATGTTACAGAGCAAATTTCCTTAAATGATATATTTTGACTTCATGTCCTATAAATAACATAACAAATAAGCACAAAAATGTGCTGCTGAGTTTAATTTTATTTCAGCTGATTAAATCATTATGGACACAGCTCAAGTTGTATTTTCCACAGAGCCTGAATTTCATTACTGTGTCTGTATACTGTAAGCAGAGGCAAGAGACGAAGTGATCAAAGAGTTACAGCATTGTATGAAAATGAAATGTTAGTAATAACATTGAAAAAGAGCAGACCTTTATGTTAAATATTGTAGCTGTGAGAGCATCCAATTTGCTTTAAGCAAAAAGTCCCATATACCCCTTTTATCGCTCTTTTTACCTTCGCTTACCAGCTAATTTTGACTTCATATTTTACCAGTGAGAAAAAATAGTTATGAAGGCAAGGGGCATTTTCTATTGGCACCATCTGCAATTATATCACACAAACCAGTGGTTTATGTTTGGGTCATATGGCTCTGTTCTGAGACCTCCCGGTACTTCCACAAACAAAAGTGAGTTGCCTGAGGCAGGGTAAACAGCACCCAGCATAAATGACAAACATGGCACAGTTTAAAAACAAGTAGTTGGGATGGAAGTGGGTTGTGAAGTGATGCGGAGAAGCAGCAAAGATAAAGAGGTTAGAACATTTCAAACAAAACATTCTGAATGAGATTAACCAGTTTAATATGTAGAAGCAAAGGTGATGAATCAACAGAAGGATTCGTCTTCAGTATGTGCCTGTTTGTGAGATAACAGCATTATCATGTCACTGACCATCGTAAGGAAGATGCCAAACTCTGGATTCATTTCAACATTGTCTCCATCAGTGAAAACAAAGTTTTTGCGACGCTCTTTCTTGCAAGTAAGAACTATGGCAATCTGCTGGGCTGCCACTGATAGAACTGGGAGGTCAATGCGATTGAATTCATCAAAACAGCCCCAGGAGCCAGACTGAGCCAAACCTGGAAATTACACAGAACATAATAGAGATTATATTGCAAACTTAAAAATCAAACTTTTTTAAATATAAATATACTGTCCCAACTTCACATGTCTATGATTAGTTTGTAAAAAAAAAAGAGCAGAATGAAAGAAAAATAAACCCCACCCTTATTAAATTTAGTTATACATTTTTTGTGCCACTTTTTTAAATTTCCAAAAATAGATAACTTAATAATAACCTTTATATGGCTTTGTGACTTTTACCTTTGAATATTCTTCCCAATCCTCTGAAGTCCATCTGGTCAGAACAGTTGAAAACCACAACATACTTTCCCAGACAGCGACCCATGTCTTTTGTGGTCTCAGTCTTTCCTAACAACAGAAGATAGATTTTTCATATCCTAAAATAAAATTCAATTATTTTTATGATGTAAAAAAATTCTCCAGAGTATCCATTAAATTAAACTTTGAAACAATTTGGCTCTATTCACAGATGGATGCTGCCATTCATTCTTTTTTTTCTTTTTTTTAAAGATCATTTGGGCTCTAGTGGCCTTTTATATGAAAGTTGCTTGACAGGAAAGGGGTCAGAGAGAGCAGGGAATGACATGCAGCAAAAGGTCCCAGGCTGGGAATCGAACCTGGACCAGCTGCAAACGAGGACCTATAGCCTCTGCACATGGGGCAACGCTGCGCCACGCACCACCCCGGCCCTTCTTTCTTTTGTAATTCTTTATATGTATGCATAAGTAAAACCACCCATTATTATCTATTTGAATTAAACAAACAATGAGTGAAATAATGCACCATAACTGCATTTGTTTCTCCCTCCTAGTGCTATCAATGATTTTTGAAGCCTTAAGTCTAAAAAAACTGCTGCCACATTGGTGACATACTGTTTCTTCAAGTGTCATATATATATTCCTTCTGATGCAATGTAACTAAATAGATCAATTGGTTGTAAGTAAATATAAATAAAATGTAAAATCAATTATTTTAAGTATTACCTGTTCCTGCAGGACCAGCAGGAGCTCCGCCCATACTCATGCCAAGAGCCTGGGCTAAGGTAATGTAGCACCTGAGCACACACAAACATACATACTTTAATTGATAAGACCACAGTCAGCTCACACATTGGACATTTTACATGTTCACAAAGCAAATTTTCCAAAATCTAGACTTTCTGTTTTCTGACATTTTGTTCATTATTGAACAGAACTACTGCAACATGATTCTCTGCTTGGAGGGCGAAGGTCAGAAAGAGCAAGAGAACATGTTCCTGATTGAGTGATTGATTGATTGATTGATTGATTGATTCTTTATTATCCCAGAGGAGCAATTTGTTTTACCGCAGCCATTGGCACAGTCAACACATAAATACAATAAAATGAACAATAAGTGATATAAGACATGTTCAAAGAAAGATAAGAAATAACACAATTAACCCATAGATGTTTTCCTGGAAACGTTACAATTTGCAATGTTTAGAGCTGGTTCAAATATATAACGGCTAATGGTACAAATTATCTTATATATCGGTTATAAATAAGGATTTGGTTATTTTCTCAAAGATACTTCAGCGAGAAGGATGATTGAAAAGAGGAATTAACCCCAACCTCTGGTTTAACACATAATCACAGTGAAAAAGTGCTTGTGACATTTTGTCTTGTCCAGAAAACACGCAACAAATCACTCTACTCTGATTAAGAATAATCTCCACAGGAGTCGGGGTTTGTTGTCACCAATTACAGTATTAATAATACTTGTATGTATTGTTAAACTAAATCTGGTGCCAGAGAAGATGAAGGATAGAGAAGATGAAAGAGAGGCCAGCAAAAAAAAATACTCCAAAGCATAAACTAACAGCAAAGAGGGAAACTGAAAGTGTTACAGACAAAGATACATGGCAGTAAAAACATTAGCGCTGCTTTGGCGCCTTCGGCCATAAGACCAACATGCCACTTCTTTAGAGACCTATTGTAAGATGTCTGCTAGCAATTTCCTCTCTGCTGCTGTCCCTTGAAATCTCCCTCTCATTGTCTCTTCTCATGTTTCTCTCTCTGTCTCTTCACATCTCTCTCTCTCTCTGAGGCGGTTAATCTGACTCTGGATGTTGGTGTATTTCTTCCTCCCTCCTTCCCTCTGTCTGATTCCCTTCCCCTCTCCCTGTCAGTCAAATCATCCCTCAGTGACAGAGGTGATGATCATTGTGCAGTAGTGTCTCCCCACTAATTTCATCTCCTCCAAATCCCTGGGCAACTCTTGAGTTCTGCTCCTTAAATCAAGTCATTAGTCCAACAATAAATCTATAAACTATTTAATATTAATAGATGCTACTGTTGAGATTTATCCAGTATATGTGTTGACCTGTGTCACAGCAGAATACTTCTATATGTTGTTAAAATCTGTTGACACTTCTTTTCTTTTTTTTTATTGTGCAAAGGGTGAAATTACAGTGAGAGCAGTGTATGTATAAACAGTAAAACATCAAATTGAATCTCAACGGAAACATTCTAAATTAATGAATAATAGAATTAAATGAAGTGAAATGAAATAAACTGAATTGTTTACATTTCTAAATAAAAATATAATTTTGTGTATACTGTATATGCTATATATACCTAATGACATACTAGCATCAATAACAGTAACAATATAACAACAAAAAACTATTTAAGGCAAATGAAAAAAATAACAAAATGAAAATGAACAAAATAAACATAAAATTGATACTACTGTCATCATTTCCACTACTAATGATAATGATAGTAATAATAACAATCAAAATGATAATATCAATGATTACTACCGTTATTTCCACCAGCATCATAATATACAATAACACTTCTTTTCTGACCTATGAAAGTTTTCCCACCACTGTAACAAAGTTTAAAACGTTCAATTTATGTAACTTCTTCTGAATGTCTGCCACTTATATGAGCTGTCACATGTACTTTATCAGGGCATTATAGAACTGCTGACTTGGTAATAAATATAAAGTAAAATTTTCTGTACAACAGTGCTTGATAGTATTGCGCTTTTTAATGTTTATATAATTGATGAAGGTTTCTTTGTTTGTTTTTTTCACTCATTATAAGAATTTGTGTGCTGATTTACTAATTAGAAAAACATCCTGCTGACGGCAACAAAAATCTGCCCTTTCAATTGTGGTTAATAAAAAATACTTTCTTATGATTTATGTCCACCTTAATGGATGGTATTTTACCTGTCAGTCAAAGGTGTTATGACAAGTCTTTCTGTGCAGCCCAAGAACTCATTCTGGTAGACAAAGCCCACGTCTGTGATGTTGATGATCATCTTTTCTGAGTCCTCGTTGAAGTAAAAACGGCACTGCTTCAGCCACTCAAAGTCATTAGAGCTTTTGACATGCAACCGGCACTGGAAGGAGAAAAAGGGAAAGGACAGGAGAGAGGAGGAGACACAAAATGACAGGAAGAAAGGATAAAATAGTGGAGATAAGAGGAAATGAGAGGACATTGCAAGCGAGGAATAAGAAGCACCATTCAGAGGATGATGTGAGGTGAGAGATAAAAGCACAAAAATAGAGGAAAGGAAAGGTGAAAAGGCAGGATGCAAGAGGAAACAGGAAGGTTACAATAAATAGGTTAAAATAGAGGTAAGGGGACGGTGAAAGAAAAAAGGTGAGAGCCCATAGGGTGAAAAGAGAGGGGACAGGAGGTAAAGAGGAGGAGAGAAAATAGCAAGTCAAGGAGATAGAGGGAAAGAGGGCAGCAGAATAAGGAGTGTAATGATGGTTACAGATTAAATAAAAAGATGTAAAATGTGTAAGGAAGGAGAAGACAATAGAAAAAAAAGCGGGGCAAGAATGAAGAGATATTGTAGAGTGGAAATAAGGTGACAGGGCAGCAAAAATATGTACAGGAAAATTGAACAAGACAAGAGCAAACAGAAGACAGGAGGATAGTAAATTAATAGAGGTATGGAATTAAATACAAGTAAGGAAAAACACATAAACATAACATCATTTCACCTTTGACAATTGCAGCATTTCATTCTCTGGAGAGAAACATTGTTCAATTTCCATCAAAAAAACTTAGAAAATGTTGATCAGTCTAAGCTTTGCATCTGATCATCTGATATTACACTTTTTAAGTTTTATAAAGCTGCAGCCATCCTGATTTTAATTGGAGACAAAACTTCGTAGAAGCTGTGCAGAACTTGTGTGTGATTTTGAGTACTTTGGTACGCTGTGGAAGTGAATACACACCAGATCATCAAATATGTCCCTCTGGTGGACATGAATGGTAATAAGGGTCTCATATTTGGTCCGCTCCACAGCCTCTAGATCTCTTGTGGTCATGTCAATCAATGTGTTAAGCAGATCCAGGAAGAGCTGGTTGGTTTTAGGCATGATGCGGCGATCATACCGAGCATTTGTAAGAGCCTCCTCCGAGTCTCTTGTCCATATCATCTGGATACCGAGCAAGCCCACCTGGATTTAGGATAAAAATATCATGGCATGATGATCAAATGCTTCGAAGACTTTCATAACATGACCATGGTTTTGGTAATGGAAAACTCTACAAATTCAGGATTGTTCTGTCAGGATTGTTCTGTCAATTCAACTTCAATGACTTACTTGAGCAGGGAACGAGTTTAGGAAGTCTATGAGCTGGAATCCAGAGTCCTGGATAGTCAAAGCAGCCTGTCGGATCACCAGGTGCAAAGACCGCTGGGATTCTTTCAGTAGAGCATTTAGCCACACCTCCACATTCCCTTCTGCTGTGACAGGACGCTCCAGCTCCACAGTCTCCCCCTCTCGTGAAGACACAGCCAGGATACGATCATATACCTGCAACACGTAACATTGTTTTGATATTCATTTGAACAACTTTTTGACTGTTTTATGCATCAAATAAATTTCAGGGTCATAACACTGACCTGGCAGAAAATGTGTGACACAACTTAAATGAAAAATTAATAAATAACCTTGTCATGGAATCGGACACATTTGATGTTGTCAAAGACGTTCAGAAGGTGGGCCTGGATGGTGTGAGAGTCAGAGGCCTGGCCAAGGATCTCCAGCAAGGCAGGATCAGAGACAAAGAAGAAACGTGGGAACAAGAGACGCTTCTTTTCCAAATAGCTGTTTGACCATATGATTTAGAAAATAAGTAGCTGGTTAGCAGCTGACAGACAACACAAACAAAGGCAACGAATAGCTGTACTTCATATATTAAAAGAATAATAAAGACATAATCAAGCACTTCCATTTCAAACATTTGGAATGGTCACATATCAGAAACTGTGGTATGATCTGAATAGAGTTTTAGTCTTTTGTGCTCACCCTGTAAGTGACTTCTGGCAGATCTCCAGCTGTTCAAGTAGGTGAGGAAGCAGCTGTCCCATGGTCTCATCTCCCACGCACGACTGCACAACATTGGGCATTTCATGGGCACGCATCATAATCTTCACCCATGATTTATCAATGTTTGAGAAACGCTTTGCTTCCTAAAGAGAGATTGAGCTCATCGTTCACTTCATTCAAATTGGTACTTTCACAGAACAACTTGTCACATGAAAGATGTTTGATTGTTAGTTTTAAATGATTTATCTGGGATTTATTTAGTTCCAGAGACCACCAGGTAATGGTTACACATTGGAATTGAACCAGTTTGCAGAATCAAAAATAAATAAAAGAGTGCAACATAATTTACCTTAGGCAGCTGTTTGGCAATGTCTCCACCCACAAACACAGCCTCCAGATATATCCAGAGATTCTGTACCGTCATCCAATGTTCAATAATATCAGTAGTGTTGGAAAGGTTTTGAACCCATTTCTGTATCTGGGCTTTGAACGGAGTGTTGTATCTGAGAGAGAGGTAAAATCTGCATGTAAGCTGTACAGTGTGACACAGTGGGATTGTCAGAAGGGCATTCCAGTTACACTTCTTACACCTGTGGCAACAAAATATTAATTCTGTTCCCCCAACAATTCCTTGTAACTTACCTGTTGCTCATGAGAGACCCCAAAATCATCAGGCTGTCCTCCATGCTGGCAATGATCTCTGATGTGCTGTCTCCACGCAGCAGCAGCTCTCCACGGGTCTTGAAATTGGCGAATGTAAAAGTTTTGTTGTCCCACTCAGCGATCACTTGCTTCAGCTTTTGTTCAATATCACGCTCTTTTACAGCACTGATGCAGATATCCTATGAAGTAACCCCCGGAAAATTGTTAAAAGACATTATATAAGTTGATGGCAAAAACCTATGTAAAATACAGGGAAGTATAATTTTTTATAAATTATCTCCACGACAGTCATCAGAGCAAAAAATGTATTAGTATGCATCCACATGGATTCAATTCCCTGAATGAAATAGATTGGAATCCAAAAGTGATCTTCAGTGCATTGTGAGAATATTGAAGCTGTGTTAATCACAAATTATTATCATTTATTTCTTCAAAAGGTATTGTTAAAAGTAGCATTTAGGGAAACACTGATACAATCAGTGAACAAGTATGTTCTTAAATGAAGACTGTAAAAATCAGCATTGTTGGCTCTTGGACAGATCTGTACACTCTGTGAGTGTCAATCAAACAGTGTGAACAGAAGTTCAGCTTTTTAACATGCTAAATACAACAATTCAGACAGCCAAGCTACCAGATATACTATTGAATACAGATCTTATGATTAGGCTGATTATTTGTACTGGATGAATTCACAATTTTGCCAACAGCATCTTTAACAGCAAGCCAGAAGGAAACAGACAAGACAAAGTAAAGCATCCATCCAGTTTTGGTATATTAAAAAAAAATCCTAGTGACTATTAAAAACAACTCAACATCCTGCTGGAGCAAATCCTTAAGCTAACAGCTGCAAAGTTCATAAAGAGCCAGAACCTTATATACTGTATTTGAATAGCCTTTTCATGACCTTTAAAAGTTATCTCTATCTGTCATTCCAAAGAGATATTCAGTGTGGTAACTTAAAGGTCTATTTGGTAAAGAAACTGCCACTGAATGGGGCAGCAAAAATGGGGAGGAAAAAGGTTTAACTGAAGCAAAAATGTTCAGCAGCTTTTTAATATAAACCTAAGAAAAGCAGAAAACCAGTTTACTAAATCTACAGTATGGGAACTGAACTTGAAGTTAGTTATTGTGAAGTATGACCTTGGACAGTACTCAACTAACTTTGCAGTGGGTGTGCATATCAACAACTACATTTATTCAAGAAGTCCTTACTCCAAAATTGTTAGGACAAGTAAAAAGAAAAAGAAAAAAGTCTATTTTCACCAAACACTTTTCTATAATTTAGAGGGAAATTAATTTAGAAACTGTAAGTATGACTGCTGCTGCCACTTGTTTTTATAATAAAGGGGAATTGTGTCCACCCTGATCTGGTTGTACAGTAACTGCCGTAACATTTTAAATATAAAAATATGTTTTTATTCTTGGTATCATGAGTGAAATAAACCATTTCCTGGTACCACAACATTTCCAACCAAAAGACATAATAATAATAATGTTAAATTACTAGCTAATACATGGCAAATCAATCTAATATTTAGAGTATGTCAAGAAATCAAACTATTTAGATTATGACAGTGTTATCAGAGTATAGCTACCTTTCTGATTTGCTGATCTTGAAAATGCTAATTATTTCTTTATATTTGATAGTGTTTTGCTCTTTCAGTAAATTTGAACCATCCTAAACTGCTTGCATATTGTATAAGCCCCTGTTAAGCCTAAGGTGATACACTTGTGCATGCTGCACAGGCTTATTAAGATACTGACATAAAACAATTAATTACAAATATCTCGATTAAAATGTGCAACATCTATTTCATAAATCTGGTGAACATTTTATTTTGAAACTATGTTTGCATCTGAAAATGTGTATGACTAACAGCAAGTCAATCAGTGGTCGGAGAAAGTAGAGAAATGACACACAGTGACATTAACAATAGTCTGATTTCTTTCAGGAATCACATTAATGACACACTAAACAAGTCAAAACAAGTGAAATGATTGCTTTATCAAAAAGTGCTTCTATTTGGCATTGTGGTGATAGGGGGTACTTTTTGCTCTGGCTAAGAGGCAGAACAGAGTAGCTTAAGGAGCTTGATTAGCACAGCTGCAATGCATTTCTTTTTTTTTAACCCGGAAGTCAGCTAAGACCATAGTGCACCCATGGATGATAGCCATATCAGATGATTTTTTTTTTCATATCATCTTTTTATTCTCTTTTAATTTTCCTTTAAATTTCACTGAATTTTAACTTTATCTTATTTTCTGATATGTCATATGTTGTGCAGCACTTTGGTAACCTTGTTGATTATAAATGTGCTATATAAATAAAGGTGGATTGGATTGGATTGGATGATGTAGGATACACATCTGTGTTTTCTTTTTCTTATGTTTTTGTCTCAACTAGCTCCGCACATGTAGCCTATGGCCGTGTTTGAGTTTTGTATGAAAAGGTCAAGAGTATGATGCATTACACCAAGTCTGTGTCTCGTGTGTCCATATTGTGCATATTTACCTCAATCTCTTCTTTATATTTTAGCAAAGGTGCCTCCATAATGTTACGTAGCTTGAAAGTCTCAGTTTCCACCTCAAAGGTATGTCCAGTCACCTAGGCACAAAATCAAAAAGCCACACCCAATTGTACTTTGAGTTGAAGGAAGAAAAAAAAAACTAGAAGTGGATGTCTCTAAAGGGAACTGTGGATGTATGCTGGTGGTGCCCCATGTTTCACTGACCTCAGTAATTCGCTTCCAGTGTCGTGTCATCATAGCTTTGTTAGTCATGAGTTCCAACAGGGGGCAGCACTCGCTGAATTCATCGATGGTTTTCTTCAGGTCCAGGAAGGCCTGCCACTCCTTCAGAGCACGGGGCAGCTTGCGACATCTTTAGTTCACAGAGTGCAATATTCAGCTTAGATGAGCTCAAATTTATTTTTCAAATAAATATGCACAGTTCAATTTTATCTTAAAGGTACAATATGTAAGATTCTGGCCGAAATTGGTACTGCAATCATGTGAAATCATGGCCTATGTAAGAAATTGCTAAAAATGGCCAAAATAGGTCAATAAAAATAT
>JAPMNP010645165.1:0-10475 GCA_029874935.1 Atherina boyeri | reverse complement strand
CTTTGCTCTGCCTTATCCCAGACCACCTGAATCAAGCCAGAACCAGCCACCTGCCAGCACCACCTACCTCAAACCTAGAACCAGAGCCTGAGTCGGAGTCACACCACCACTCCCGGTGCCACGAAAGATACCAGCCTAATCACCATTGCTGTGTTAAAAATAAAACTTCATTTTCTACAAACAACTCTAGTCTGCGTTTGAGTCCCTGGCCCCGGAGATCCTGACAGTAACCCTTTTAATGTTTTATGTAAAGCACTTTGAATTGTTTTGTAAACATGAATTGTGCTATACAAATAAACTTGCCTTGCCTTTTATCATGCTCCTCCAGATAAAAAAGAAAGCTTTTTCTGAAAAAAAAAATAAAATCACACATCATCAGACTAAAACATGCATGTGAGTTGCAAGTCACCACAGGACCCTTGAACCTCTGGACAGAAATTAGTATAATGTATAACATGTAATGCCTACATGTGTGTTATTTCTATCCAGTGAATTCCTGCTGTCAATGAGGTGAAAACAATTTCTCCTGACAGACAGCTGCTTCTTAGGACAGAGACGGCTGAGCAAAGGTCCGTGTGGGCATAGACTCGACACAGTTTCCCATTATTGGTAGTGCACATTTTCTCGAGGTGCTCCAGTTTCCTCCAACTAAAAATGGAGTTTAGGACAAGTGGAAACAAATTAACCTGTGGCTGTGAGTGTGGTTGTCTGTCTTTGTGTGACAGACTCTCAGGTGTGAAACTCGCCTCTCCTCAGATACATGCTGGAGCAAGCCATGCAGTTCCACCAATACAAATGAAAGAAACTGGCTATACTTGTTCCCTTTCATGATCAATTTCTTAATGCACTTCAAGTTACTTGTGCAAAGGGAGGCAAAGGCTTATGGGTAACAGCAGGTTGTTGTTACAGATTTATTAAAGGAGAAAAGCAAAAAGAAGAACCTGTCAGAAATTCATTTGTTTGCATTTCATCAGTGAGTAACTGAATAGGTTTAAGATATTGTGATGTGTGGAACAGTTGGAAGTTTACTTTTGGATTGGACCCATCATTGAGTCGTTATCAATGCCCATAGCACAACAAAACAAATCCCGACATAGAAACTGGAGCTAAAATTCACAGGAAGCTAACAGTATTACAGTATTCTTATCTACAATCATGTTTTCAGGCAACAAGCAGTTATCAGCATGACTAAAACAAACGTGTTGCTTTGTCTTGGCTAGACAGGGTTTGAAAAAGCTGAATGTGGAATGTGAAATGTGGAATGTGAAATTAAGGTCAATTACTGTATTAATAAATACATACAACACTGTCTTACACTTAATCAGATTTAAGGTAAAAAACACTTGCGTTCTCGCGACTGTGCCCAGATTTTCAGGGTTTTGTAATCAGGTCTGATGTAAAGCTTTGTGCATACATAGGGAGCTTGGATTATTCCCTGCAGAGATAGGAGAGCTTTACATGTCTGCAATAACAGTCTGTCACCGTTAAGAAGGGTTCACAGCGACTCTCATCGCTGTTGGTCTGAAAGATGAAGACCTCAGCTTTCTGCTCTTGCAAGATTTCAAGTAAAGGAACAGAGAAAGCCACTGCAAAACCCAAAGACATAGAAATGACTATCAATGTGAACGCATTCATCACTGATTTTTATTCACTTTGTCTAATGTCACTCAGACAAGCCCCCTGAGTTGGAAGGCTGTGGCATGCTAAACCACTCTTCAGATCCCTGATAAGATTCCTCGCTGTAGCCTGAGGTTTAAGTGTCTGAAGCTGAAGCTGCAGAGGAATGTTCCTGGAATTGACAAATTGCATGTTAAGTCCCACCAGCTTTCTAACAAAAAAAGGAAATAACGAAATCAGAAACTACTACAAACATATGATCAACACACTAAATTTAAGATGAAAGGGCTGGTATTTTTGAACAACCATGTGTTTGGAAGCAAACAGTCCTTGTTTGGTTCACTCTCACTGGTCTCGCAAGCAGTTTTCACACAGCAGAGGTGAGACTGATGCACTTTTGTTGCACACTGACATCCTGTTTATAACTACAAAGGTAGCATGGGGAGGTGGGGGGTGGTGGTAAAAGTTGATGCTGCTGATACGCATCACAGCTGATAATAGGGGGTCATTACAGAGCCAAACTAGTGTGTAAGCATCAAGTGCTTCTGTAACACCAGTTTGCTGTGTGTAACCACACATGACGTGACGCTAAGCTGCCTCTGTTTCGTCTTTGTGAATTACCAAAGGAAAACAGTGGCGGCTTAACTCAGGCATCCTTTTTGGGAGGATATATGCCTACCGCTTTTGTGAAAAGGGCTGCTGTTATGTTTGGCTGAAAAAGGCAGCAGCAACCTTAAATGAAACGCTCTGAACTGGCAAGCACAATGACTCAGTATGTAGCATGTAGCATTTATGTCACATAGTTCTCTGGAGATGAATAAAACAATAAATCCAAGGAAACAATGTTAAAAACAAAAGTAATTACCTCTGCCAATCTATTTTTTCTCTCAACACGAACATCAGTTGCAGTTCCACAAGAACCGATGTAGAATTTTGCACAATGTCTGTCAGAGCATCATCTTTGTCTGGGTTCGAACATTTGTGCTTTTTCAACAAGAGGCTTTAAAATCTCTTGACTAGTAGCTGCTGGTATATGCTCCAGCCTCTAAGGCTATATGAAAAGTCACAGGAAATATTACATTTTTATGTAGTTTTCACCACAATGCCATTATGCCATGCGGAAGCTATTTTAGAGAGATTAAATGGGGGGTCTAGCTTTGCATAATAGTTTCCAAAATCCAATATTGATCCAACAGCAACTCAACTCCTTTTAATTGCAGTCAGTGAGTGTGTGGGCCTTCAAAGCAGAAAATGAGCCAACAGCTAAACAGAGATCCACTGGTGATATTTTTGTCATAATTGGCCAGCTTTCAATTGGCAAGAGCTTTTGATTCTGAGTGATGAATTATGCAGAAGTAAGTGTAGTCTAATGAAAGCAGGCTAGTTCAGTATTTATATTTTATGTTGCACTTTTTACTTATGGGCACTCAAAAACCGCAAATTACCCTCAAAGGAAAAGGAACTTGTCATCAAATGAAATATTATCGCTTGGAAATTAATCAAGCTGGACTTCAGGTCTACAGCCCTGTGTGGGTCAGGTTTACTAATTATTCACTCAAAGTCTGCTAAACAAAATGACAGTTCCTTCAAAACTTAAAGCACTTGGCTGTGGCTCCATCAATCTTTTTTTCTCCTTGCCCCAAAAAAATTAATGTGACCAGTATTGGAAACTGAAAGAAATTGATAACCTAGATCATAACTGCCACAAACACTGCATCAACACCACAACAAAGTCTTAGGCTAAATTGAGTCATTAGTGAGTTGATATAATATTAAGTCAGTCAAGGTGGCTTTAACACATTTATTTCTGATTAACGCTTGTGCAACATTTTCACAGGTGAAGAATCCTCATTAACATAATGTGACACACAAATCCTTTTTTAAAAAAAGCACATCTCAACATTGCTTATTCAAAATTATGTCTGCATTAACCTGTAACAGTCTCGTCAAAATGATAAGACTGAATGAAAAATAACCTAAACAGTATTGTATGGAATGGGCAAGAAAGAGGAAAAAAGCCTCAAATATGTTCAACAGTTGTACTAATAGTGCATCTATTCATCAAACAGTCCATCTAAAGATGTTTACACATAATGAAAGTTCAACAGAAGCCCATAAGCTTCAACTCTCAAAATACTGTAGCAAACAGAAAATAATAATGTGTTTGTAACTGTGATGTGTGGATTATTGTTACCACAGCAGCACAATGGACAGATGGAGCGCGGTGTTGTCTGATTTATCAGCAGGTTCAGCAGTTGTGACTGGGGTCAATGGTTACTAGCTTAAAAACTTAGATGGCTGCTACTGAGCCTCTGTTTTCTCCACACTGAGCTACATATTGCCCAACAGAGTAGAGGCAGTGATAGTTTTTGGAGGCACACTTTAGACTAAATCAAATCTGAAATTCTTGACTGTGACAGGCTAACAAAATGTACATTTTCACTTCCTGGTGCTCTGTCACACTATAAAAAAAGAACATTTACAATGTCCGCTTGTGATGAAAATGGGCAACTGACCTCCTCCTCTCTCAGCAGGGTAAGAAGAACTGGCCAGTTAGCACTGGACCACCCACCAACAACCCAGAAGCCCAAGAAGAACGATTGTCTGAGAAGAACAGGAAGCCAAGACTGATTTAATTAACATCTCCAGTGACCTTCACCCATTCAAAACTCCACATGCTAGACAAAAATCAAATCTTGGGATGCACCAGGCCTTTAGTTCACATTGTCACACCTGCAACCTGTAACTCATCCTGTAGCACATCTGAAAAATATCGCCATCACAGTAAAAAGCTGATCTTGCTTTGTGCCGACTATACCAGAGCGTGCAGCCATCTTCATGACTCTCGCTTCAGTGACTACATGACTACAGTTAAATGTTCTTACTAAGTAAAAACAACAAAAATGAGCCAAACAAACCATACTGGGTCTGAAATAGAACAGTCACCCTCAGACTGAGGAAGGACTTTGCCACATTTAGGTTGATTATGTGCATTTTTACCAACAAAATCTTTTTATCATACCCTGCAAACAGAGTGCATCACTGTTAAAGCAGAAAAACAGAATATTGCAGATCTAATAACATGTGTAGAGCTTATAGTTGGGTTTCATATGTGATTTCTATACACTTATAAGAAATAAACAAGAGATGTAGGCACTGACAGGGGAAGTGAAGAAACAGGAAAATATATGTGAAATGTAATCAGGTGAACTACAGGGATTGTTTTGGGATTGGTGCTCACTAACTTAATAGTATGGTGCACAAAGGGCATTGTTATCAGCCCAGAAAAAGATGGTATGTTAGAGACAGTTTTTAGTAGTTTGCAAAAGACTCATATCAAAAAGCTTCACACACAGTTTTGGTAACTGTAGGCCCCGACTATATTCAACAGCAGCCACCACGCTTGTCTTGAATACAAATTATTTCCCCATAGTTTTTGTCTTAAGGCTTGTTTAAAATTCAGCTGATGGATGAAATTGTTTTTCACTTGCAAAACTGCAGTGTGCATGCATCATTGGACTGAGCCAGAATCACAGTGATCAACTAATGAATGTGGTCCCCAAGTCTGCTTTGCACTGAGAGGCTGTGACAAAATGCTGGAATATAAAATTACTGCCTTTCAGTCAGACGGCCTGGCAACCTGCCACATGAAGCTCCTCAAATTCATGAGGAAGTCAAAGAAGGAGACGGGATTCAGTGGGGATAAAAAGGCACAATGTCTTTCAATAGAAATATCTTCAGTACAGCAGGCAGCATTATTATAGTTTGGCATGTTCATCCCCAAAATATCTATACATGCAACATGAGGAAAGTATTTCAAGTTAACTGATGTGCTTGGGTTTGGAGGACAGATGATTAATCAGAGCTCACTGCGAGAGTGTGCTAGTGATATCTTTTGATTTGTTGCATGCATTAACCTGCTGAGAGAAGAAAATGTAAAATATACTGTAATTTAAAGACATAAATAACCAACATAACCAACTATAGTTCATGTAAATTGTGGTGTTCACATAGAAAAACTGAATGAAGTGCTTTAATGGAAATGGTGGATATATTACATTTGTGCTGTCTAAACACAACATAAGAAATGAGCAAACAGGGAATACAATATATGTACACAATCAATGGACCTTAAATATCAAGGATCATTAAATACAAGTAATGGATTACATTTGTCAAAAATGATTCCAGCATCTATTACCGCACACTGAGTGATTTTTGGTTGTCATAAACAAAAAGTGGCCAGTGTCAAAGAATATATTTGGTTAGGACTCCAAAACACTGGCCCTACCTCATGCTGTGAGTAGGGTTCAGTCTTGTGAGCAAAGACAGCCTGGCACAAATTCATGCAAAATCCAGGTTGACTATCTCACAGTTTGACTGCTGCTATTATTTGCGACTTCAAACAACCAACAGGAATGCAGCAGAAATGACGCACAGATCATCAAGACACTGGATGTATTGTGGAAACAAAAACACAAACAAATGGACTAAATGGAGGCCAAATGTGCAAAACAAAATGTTTGGCGTCGCCATAAGAAAGAAAATGAAGCCGATCATTCTCCATAGTAGCCATACATCACTGTATCAGGGTATGTATGCAGTCCTAATGAACTTTACCCAAGTTTATTAGCTCCGTGTTGCACAATGTGGCTTTAGCTCAACTTATAAGATTGCTGAAATCCCAAAGTCTGCGGGCGCTTTAAGAAAAGTGTCTTCTAGCCGACAAATTAAACCCAAACTTTGAGGATAAATGTCAGATAAAGAGAACATATTACACTTTTGACTCAACTCTCCAAGTAGGCTAAGCTTTGAGTAGAATAAGTCTGAATAAATAAAAACAGCTCAGAAGAAGACAGCAGTCACACTTTGCACAGGTTTGCCTGGTGTTTGCACTGTGTTCCTGTATAATCATTAACCTCTGCAACAGCCTTCCACAGGTCAGAAAATAGGGAGTAAAGGTTTGAATTTTACAACCTCTCAATATTTGCCTCTAACACAACTAAAGTTTTCAGAAGCAGCACACGATTTAAAGAATGTTTCAGTCATCTGAGGTCACTAAAATAGATGTAGATACATGTCTGCTCTCAAGAAATTATGGTATGATGACAAGTCAACCAGGAAGTGCTTTGAATTTATATGTCAGGCTTCGATAATGTGTGTAGGGTCTAAGGTTGTGAAGAACTACGAGAAAGGCGCTGAACTCACTTGATAAAGCATCGTGCTCCCTCAAAGGTAAATCCTTCTTCCCATCCAGTGGGTAGATCTATGAGACGAGGAAAGACACAAAATCATGTGAACATAACTTGTGTTTTTGTTTAACAAGAGATATAAATTCTCAGCAGCCAAGAGTCAAAACTGAACAAAGATACAAAGATGTAACGTTTATTTTATCATAAATCTCAATCGACAAGTATCGTTAACTAATTGAGGTTGGAAAATGAAGCCACCTGAGCATGTCAAAACTCAATTTCAGGGATGCAACTTTTTCTCTTCATCATCAACTCAACTGTCTATTACATTATTGATGAATCAGATCATCATGAACCATACATCTATATAAACACCTTTTTTTTCTCTAAACTGGCATTCTTCTTTTGTTTCATCTGTAGTCCAAAACCCACATATGTTTCTTCAATATTACATAAAAAAGCACATTATCACAACAATGGATCTGAAACTGAAAAATATTTAGTGGTTTTACGTTCAAAATCACCTCAATTGATCAAGTTGCCTCTGTTTTAGTCCTATTTTCTTAGAGATCTGTGTAACTCTAATCCTGTTTTGACATGGTTGAAGGCACAATAGTCACATCACAGGAAGTGCAATGTCAAGTACAGTGAGGCAAAGCGACTCATCACACCGATGACTTCTTTTATTGCTTGTTACATGAGGAAAACTCAACTTCTGATTTCAATTACTAATATATGAAACTTTTATTAGATTTGAGTTAACAATTCTTCTTACACAAGTGAACTTAAAGCAACTTGAAATGCCAGAGAGCTTAAAGCCAGAGCTGAACACCATCCAGAGCAAATCTCGATATGTTAGATTATTGACTCAGGCTGGTTTGATAGAAAAGAGATGAATAAAAATAATGGTGTCATGGTGAGTCAACCAGTGTATTAAACTATCATTTCATGTCGTCTCTGATTTGACACATCGATTCAGAGCTGATTTATATGGTCTCTACGTGATTCAATTCACAAACAGTTAAAACTGGGATATGTATCCACTAGAAGGCCAACTTTGTTTGGGTATGAAAGAGAAAAAGCAAAGATCTGAGCTGCCATTTACGACTTCATACGTTCAAGGAAGAGACACATTTTGATGCTCAATCCCTGGATTATATGTTGGATCATTCAAATGAAGACTGTGCATGCTATATGTAACTCTAACTAAATGGCTTTTGTCTGTCCAAAACAGGTCTCTCTTGTAAATGAGACTGTGTCTCAATGGGACTTTCTATACAAATTAAGGTACAATTAATAAAGAAAAAAAGAAAGAATATTGTTATTGTTATTTTGTTATGCCTGCCCTGCAGAGAAGTTACTGAGCTCACCTTGTGTTTGGTGCTTTGAAAGCAAATTTAAAGTTCAAAGAAAGATGGGTCACATTGAAATATGCATTTAGAGCTGAAAGTTGTTTTATATCTTTTTTAAGCAACTTTTATAGTCTATGCACCTGCACTCAATTGCAAACTGACTCAGACGATTTAAGTGTGATGCATTATTTCAAAACAAGTCATTCCTGTATATTGCTTTAAGTTCTTTATTTTTCAGAGCTACTGCAGAAAAAAAATGAATAGTTCTGCTTTTTCCATTAAGAGACAGCCATTTGAAATTTTATAGAACAAAACTATATTACTCCATTAGGAAAACGAATCACTAGTTGCATCCCTGCAGACTTGGAAGTGAGTGGAGATGCTTGCAGATGGCTGACTGCTGCTGTATACATCATGAAGCTGCATGGTAAGACTGAGAGCATAATGCAGTGCAGGGAGCTGATATGACTAAGTAATACACGCTGTTTACTAATTAGGCTTTTTTTGCAAGGATGTGCCACATAAAGCTCATTCTTTATTTTATATTCATTCTGCTTGTTCTACGGCAGCTGTGTTTTATTCTGTATCTGACAGAAGGCTATATCACACTATATTAATTGGGCATCAAAACATCAATAAAAGAACAATATGACCAGCTGTGTGGTCACCAGAAGGCGCTGAGCTCGCTCAAAGTCAAATAGAAAAGCCTCTAACATGAGTTTACATATTAGTGATTTTTTTTTCTAAAAGCCGTCGTTTTACAAGTTCTCAAGTTACGGTAGCTACCTCAACTCCAACTGACCAACCTGAGGAAGAGGCTCGCGAGGAAGCGGAATGAGTCGAGCAAAGGTGGGCTCACTTGAAACGGCACCAAGCGCCAAGAGCCCACTCATGCATTAAGAAAGACGGCATGGGTGTCAGAGCCAGTCTCGGTGCGTGGGAAGAGTCGGTTCAGGACAACACAACAACACATGACGGACGGTGGACGTGACAGACGCTGGAGATAAGAGAAACTTGAGTTGACAGCTGAGTGACATCTTTACCTGGAGTTTTTCTGTGTCCGGTTATAACTGCTTCGCCACTCACTGGATGCAGCCAGGTTGTACTCTTTGCTTCTTCGCTGTTGAAAGAGGGGGGGAAATGCGCGCATTAATCAGCGGTGACTTTGTTCGCTGCAAGAAATGGTTAAAATTACTTAAAGCGTGTTGTTTGAAAGGGCATTTACTTAACGAAGAAGACCCGTCCGTCCCGAGTAACCCCATAACTCCAGGAAGACGAGAGAGCAGAAATCCACTCGGGCAGTAGCTCCGCCGCCATGTCTGGCACTAATGTATGACAATCGCGCGGCTCCGCTCTCGCAAGCAGCGCGTACACGGAAACCTTGGCAACGGCGGCTGGAGAGGAGGGCAGGAGCAGCCCCTTGTGTGGGGCAGGCAGGTAAAGTGCATTCATTTATGTGGGAGAAGATTTGTTTGGAGAGAAAAAAGTGTGTGTGTGGCGGGGGAGGGGGCGAAAAATAACATCAAAGGGATTACATTTATCTGTGGAGAATTTATTTCTGTTCTTGTTTAATTGTGACTGTGTGTGTTTTTCCACTGCGGTAGATGTTCTTAACAAGGATGCATCAAACATGGGGGCAGGGATGGATTAACCTGCCAAAGACCCCCAGGACAAAATTGATCTACTCTGCCCCATAAGCCCTTTTCTCCCCCTAGCAGACGTCTTTAACGAAAGCTTGAATCCCAAAAGTGCATCCTTGACACATGGGGCCCCTTTTAAAGTAAGTACTTGAGGGTCTTTTCATGGTGCTAATTAGGTGTTTCGCCGTAATGGTACATCTTCCAAATAATCAGGCGAATAAGTAAAACCCAGGTGATAGGCTACACAAAAAAGTCTAGAGTCCTGGGGAAGTTTTCTGCTTTGCTTGGTTCTTAAAACCTGAGGGACTGGCACACAAAGGTAAACACAATCTACCAGCACATCCCACACTTCCAAAGTCTACCTTTGGTTTTTAGTTGTTGTTTTTTTGTCTCCACCTTCTGTTATTGTGCACTGAAACTGCACCATCAGCCATTCACTGCGCTACAAAGGCAAGTCATCCAACACCACTGTGCCTGACCTGTTGTTGCACTGCATGGCATTGTTCTCTGGACACATGGTAGGGGGCTGTTTTGAGCAAGCATGCGGTAGTGAGAAGCGGACATATCTGCCAACTGCTAGGTCATCCACTTTGGTGACTCTAAAGGAGACGGAGGCAGATAGGCAGTGATGCCTGCCCCGGTCAGACATAAACACTGATCTCTTTGTATTGTGC
>JAPMNP010645163.1:0-10114 GCA_029874935.1 Atherina boyeri | reverse complement strand
TAATAATAATAATAATAATAATAATAATAATAATAATAAAATAATAATAATAATAATAATAATAATAATAATAATAGGTTGAAGATTAGACCAGAGTAAACCAAACAATATACTGTAACCAGCATAGAAGCAGAGCACAAGAAAGGTTACATGTATTCTAAACCACAGATTATTAACCAGGCTATGGTGATGCTTGGGAAGCAATCAGTGGAGCAGACAAGGCAGACAGATGGCAGCTAAAAAGACAAACAAAAAACAAGCTATGATAACTGCAAATAGTCCAAATATCAGGAGCAAAACAAAGAGAAAGTATTCTCATCAAAACCTGGGATTCTTTTCTGTACAGAAGGATCTGGAATGAATGTTGGCAGGCTTGACTACCAGCAGCTGTGATAACCAGACCATGGAAGAAAGAAAGCAACATAGTATTAGGGGTTGTTAAGGTAATGATTAAGTCAAGCACAGGTGTACAGCAATCCACAAACTAAAAGGAGGAGGAGGAAAACAAATGAAGAAAAGATAACTATGTACGCAAGGACAAAACATTTAGAAATAAACCAAAAAGTTGCAAAAAAAGCCAAAAAACTACAGCTGAAATGAAAAGAAATCTATTTTTGATTCACTTCAAGAAAGCTTTTATCAAGATACTGTATCTCAAATATATGCATTTTTTTAAGATACTATTTTATAAGGTTTAGAAAAATATGTCATCATTTTTAGTAAACACACCATCAGTCAAAGGCCAGAACATATTCGTTCTTTTATTTTACCTTGGTAATTACCCTCAAACCACTCTTAATAACTCTTAGACATAATGTATTGTAATAAATGACATAGAGGATCACAGATCATGTGAATTTATATTATAAGTGTTTATGAGCTGGAAAAAATATTATCAAATACCATCAAACTTAACAATACACTCTGACATGTTAGAAAAAAGGAACTGACAGTCACAGCTGTAACACATCATTCAAAGAACTTGTTGGGTCAGAAGCTCAAATTCCTTCATGTGGGATGTAACAAGAAGCTAAAAGCTCTCCTTTCCATGACACTGATCACTGTTAAAATCTATGGAAGCCCATTTTGTGTTAGAAATTAAAATAAAAATATAAATCTCTCTCTGAATTCATTAATCTGATTTACTCTGATTAACTTCCACATTTACTAAATTCATCTAGATTAAAACTCATTTTGATACTTTCTATACATGACATTTACTTGTTTGTGTTAACTAACGTTTAGTTCTGAACATTATGTTAGCTGTGAAATAAGTCCAATATTTATTGTATAATTCAACCAAGACTTTAGTTTTTACTCTCTTCTTATCTTCTTTAGTTAGATATTTAATAAGATTACTTAAAGACATCAAGCATGATTATTGTATAGGACATAACATTCACTTTGGATTGCTTCACCTGCGATTTGTCCAACCTGTGCATGTTCAACTCTTTGCTCTGCAACACTTATTTGTCCTTTTTGTGGCTCCGTTTTTGTTATCTATTTCCCCTACAGTTTTTACCTTCATCGTTCATATAGTGTTTGTTATATTGTAACAATTTAACTTAGGTATCTAAACTCTTGTACTCCGAAGTCAGCCCATTTAACCAACCTGTGTATTCACCACATATTCTTGTAGTTAGAGTAAAATAGGAATCAATTCAGTTTTGGCCCACTAAACCCCAAGAATTAGGTTTTTTATTTTGAATACAATAAATCATTATTGGAAGTGATTCTCACTGTTATGCTGTGGATCCTTTTTTTCATGGCATTGGCAGAAATAAGCCTCCATAAGAAAGTAGAAATGAGTGTTTACGCATGCTGTCCCTTGCACAACACTGAACAGTTTGTGCCCTTCTAATCTTCCTGCCATCCGCTGAAATAAAAAAGACACAGATGTGGACAAAAGTACTTAGCAGTGCCTGGTTGCTGTGAAAACAAGATATTTATGATCTTCGTTCACTGGGTGGCAAACTGATAAACTGATTAAACACAAACTGATCTGAAAGAACAGTGTGAGCAGACCAAACTTGTTCAGATGGGTTTTTTTCAAAGAATCATGCACTCTCAGTTCACTAGTGGAGTGGAATGAAGACAAGACAGACTGAGAAGGACAGGCTGTCCTTCAGTCATCAGTGATCCCTCAACACAAGACAGTCGCTAGACTTGAGGTGTCAGTATAGTTCAGAGATCAGTGATTATAACAACTCCTAATCTGGTCCTTACATGAAAATGGTCACAATAAAGCTGGAGATTGTTGAAAATTTCGGAACCATTGTTTGTCTTGTATACCATCTGAAATATTCAAAACAGGACTGAAACTTGTGAAGTCTCTTGTTTGTCATTTTCCAAATGAGTGATTAGTGCCTAAGTTGATAGAAGCTAAATCTCAGCTGGCTGGTATTATTTATCTGGAGCCTTCTTTGTCTGCATTTATGTTTATATTCTGTTATTTATTGATTATTTTTTTAAGCTACACACTGCAGTACTAATTATGGAAAATTCTCATCTGACTCTCTTTGAAGTGAAGACAATTGGATGAGACAGCATGAGACTCAGCGATGGGAGGGGGGCATTTAGTCTTAGAAATCAAATCCTCTGCAGGTGATCATGACCATTGTTGAAGATGATGTGATTTTCCTGTAAAGGCTTTTATAACATGTGGTATTGTCACATGGCAAGAGAGTTCTTCTATGTTTACATGAGATAAACACATTACTAAAAAAAAAGTATTATTATTCTTCGTCATATATCAGTTTATCTAATTCTTTATACAATCCAGGACATTTCAGACTTTTTTTTGTCTGTGATATATTAACTCAGATGATTTTTTTCTTCTACGTATCTGGAACATTGCAGAAGCTGCAGCCATACAGTACAGTTCTGAACACTGGACAGAAAACAATTAACTATGTGTTCTAACACTTGCTCTGTGATTAGAGGCCAAGCTCCCAAAACTATCAATGGTTGCACTTGTGCATGTAAATTTGCATGTTGGTGCTCTGGAAATTAGGTTGACCCACATGCTACTTGCAAAGAGAACAATCATTTCACTGTTTACCATCTCCTGTGTCTTAAAGCATAGTGTGAACATTGTATCAGTGAATGCATGCCTTCTCTGCAGTGTAATGATTGGCTGTTTGAAACATTAATAGTAACATAGAGGGTAGCGTATATAAAAAACAGACATAATGATGAAGCATTTGACATTGTAATGCAGAATTGCTTGAAGTCGATTATGATGGATGACCCCTCAGCACCAGCTTCACAACATTCTTGGCTTCCATTCAAAAGTATTGATATTTCTCATCAAATACGTATTCCATAAATGATGTGCAAGAAGTCCTTTTTAGTAATTTCACAGTAATATTTAATATTTGTCTTAAAAGATTAATATTTTTGTCCAGTTAGTTATCTAGAACAGCAAACACTAGCTTAATGTCAGACTTGAGATGTCAGTACAGTTCAGAGAGCATTGAACGTCATCACAGTGGCCTCATCGACTGCTTACATATCTGGTCCTGACATGAAACTGCTCACACTAAAGTTTAAGAATGTTCTTGAATTACCAGGTCATGATTTTCAGATAGAGTCAATACTGCTGAGTTTGTTTGTTTTTTGTTTTTTTTGTGTTTTTTTCCTCCCTCTTTTAGTGCTGTAAGCCAGGGGCTATCCAGTCCATGTTTTTAGATAAGGCAGATATTTCTTCTGTGATAATAGTGGGCAACGCACACCAAAACAATCTGTATGGATAAATAGCAGTAGAGGCTAGAGGGGGTGGGGATGAGACTAAAAGCTGAAGATGAAAAAGAAAAGATGGATGCCCTCATTGAAAGGTAGAACACTGCAGCAACTTTTTTAACAGTCAGAGTGGGAAGTTGAGGATTGATGTTGATGGGCACATCGGACCAGTTTGTATGATTGGGAAAAGTGTAAATATGTTATCTTCATCATAACAACAAAACTAGGTTTCAAAGGGATACACTGGCATTTCGATCTGCATTTCTAGCCCTGCTATAATGCCTTTTGCTCAAGTTAGCCGAAGTAGAAAATCTGAGTATGCTCTCAGGGTGATTGAATAGGAGTAATGAAGCTTACATGGAATGTGCCCTCTCCCCACAGCAGCAAACAGAGGGATCTTTTCAAGTTGTTTTTGTCTGACAGCAGTGTAATCTCAAGGTCCTCAGAGTACGTCCGAGATACAGACAGAAAACCAGATGCAAGAGGACTAACAACAAAGGAAAATATTTGCATCAAATTTGTATATTCAATTGAATATGTTTTCAGGACTATACATATATAGATATATATATATTCATATATGTATATACTCTTGAGTACAGCTTGTCACATATGACAGCACATAATGACATAGCTTACAGTAAATGCCAAACATCAAATGTGTGCTCTCAATTCTCAAATATATATCTTTTTTAGAACTGAATGCCAGACTTGAGGTATATAATTATGTATATATATGCTCCTTTTCCCTATTGAAACAGGGATAGTGTGCAATGTAGCTAGAACAACATAATCAGAGCACAGGTGTTGCATCGGCACATCAAAAACGCCATATTACTTTGCTGACTGTGCTTAGCAGAGAGCTGAGAAAGTTTAATGAAATGTGTATTTAAAACGTGATGACTGGACTGTATCGGTGCATATGTATGTGGCGATTTATCTATCTACTCATTCATACATCCCTTTTATTTGTTTAACATTTTAAAGAGACTTAAAGAGCAGGCCACAGAGAACAGTTTCAGCTGATGTCTTGTTTACACCTTGTGTCTTGCTTTAATTAAGGACAATTATAGTTCTGATGATAATAAAAACAAGTTGATACAAATATCTGCCATACGTACCATGTATGACCATGAATTCCTGACTGAACACTTGCCATGTTCTTTTTTTTTCTGTGTGTCAAGGCCTCAAATTAGTCTTCAAAAGCAGACTGTTCTCCTAGCCTCATTTACTTCAATAAGAATAAACCCTTTCACGAGTCCTATCTTTCAAAAGGCATCCACTAATTTGGCTCCTTGTCAGGCCTATAGATTATATAACTCAGTGGGATTCTCTTCACTGTGGCATGTAGAAAACTTGGCATGGTGCAGTGATAACAAAGGCAGGAGCTTGCGCCTAACAAAGCATGGCAGTATTAATCTGCAAGGAAAACATGTTTGCGTCCAGAGACAGTCAGCCTTTGGTACGTCCCTTGGGGTTACAGCTGGGCTGAATATGTGACATTGTCAGGTTTGTAATTTTATTTAGTCTGTATCTGGATATAAATTATAAATCCATGTTTGATCTTGTGTCATGGTAAATAATTCATTTATTTTAACAATTTGATTTGTGTATGTGTGTGTGGGTCTGGGTAGCACATATAAATGCCCAACTAAAGTGAGCACACCTGTGACCACAGCAACAAACAGGATTAGACATGTATCCTTTGGTTAGAGTTACATTTGTGTAGGCTCTATACGGTTATAAACAACTCATGAGTGTCTTGATCTTGACAATGATCCCAAAAAAGCATGCCTAATATTTTGAAGTAGGAAGCAACAATCCTGACTGACGGTGCATTATCATCCATGTTCATTACAACATCCATTTAAAAAAGCAATGAATGAGGATTCTGTCCAAGGATTAACTTATTTTTTGATAAGGGATGGTGCATAATGCAGTACCCATAATTTGTGTTTTCCATAAATGTCAGTGCTGTCACTCAGACTTCATGTATCGATCACTTGAAAAGTTCCCCAGAAAAATTCTAAAAATGTAGTTCGACCCAAATGTTCACATTACTTTTACACACATTAAGATTCTCTTTACAAACGGCTTTACTTGGAGTTAAACTGTGTAATCTAGGGGGCAGTTTCCTAATCAAACAAAACTCATACTGTATCAACAAACATTAATTGACTCAACTGTAATTTAAACACATGCAAATCAGAAGAATTAAGGCAAGATTTTAATTAGTAAAAGAAAGACTCCTCTGATGTGTGTGATGCCTGGAGGAGATTTTTGAAACAGGATCCAGGAAAAGAATTCCTCATGATACCCAGTAACAGTTTTAAACGATTTCTGTTGCTCATCAATATTCAAGTGTGTATAGTGTGCAGATTTAAATTTCAATGTAAAATGAGCAAGCCTGGTGGCCATATTTACTATTGTAAATAAAACTACATGCATGCATAATTAAACATTTTTGCATGTGGTGAGTTTTTGATCTCAAAAGAAAAAAAGAAAAAGAAAAATCTCTCTGCATTGAAAATGACTCCTGTGGTCTTGTTTATAAGTGGACATGCAAGAGGATACTCCCTGGCATAAGAGTGATGATGTGTGTCAACAATATATCCTCCTCTTATTCCAGAACAGCATGTCTACGTTCAAACTGAGATGGCAAAATCTCAGAAATGTTTCCCTTCTGTAATTTATGATTTCACTGGAAGGGTCGCATTACTGCAACACTGATGTGCAGTTGTTTGCAGCATGCATTCATACTATCCTCACAGCACCTCATGTTGAAATTCTAGAAGAAAGCGTCTGCCACCTTCATGCCCATCCTAAATAGAGAAGGTGAAGTATCCAGAGTAAAGGTTAACAATTAGCCAACTTTGGTGCCTGAAGCACAAGAAATAAGTCACCAATTTATCAAAAAGTGCAACTGAGATTTTTCTATTTGTTAGTATGATAAGATAAGAACAAGCACTTGAGGCAGTGTCCTTTCATATCAAGGTAACTAACATGTTCATTGAACGCATCATTAAGTTTGGTCTCACAAAATCTTGCAGTTACTGATTATGTTCTGATCTGAAATCTAAACTTCTTTATCCATAAGGACACAATGCAACATATAAGGGCATCAGGCAGGTGTCAATAAGTTAAAAACTTAAATAATCTAATAAAATGTATGGGAGTCATTATGATCCACATAAAACATCTAATAAATCTAAAGTATTACCCAGACATATTGAGAAATTTATTGATGTTTAATGCAAGCACAAAACACAAATT
The DNA here is from genome assembly GCA_029874935.1 of Atherina boyeri. Classification (NCBI taxonomy): domain Eukaryota; kingdom Metazoa; phylum Chordata; class Actinopteri; order Atheriniformes; family Atherinidae; genus Atherina; species Atherina boyeri. Next base: position 3,100 of record JAPMNP010645163.1, on the reverse strand, counting down.
CTTCCGTAATTATATCCAAAGTCAACTCTGCAGCACAAGTTAATTTCTTTCAGATAAATGAAAATGTGTTTTTAGTTTACCACTCATTTTAGCTCAATCTCTCATTAAAAAGTCAGGTTTAGTGTGTTTCCAGCTTTCCAGCATCTTGTACTGCTGTCATAATGTGGAACTTTCCTAAAGCTAGCCTAACATGCTTGAATATGGGTTGTTGGAGGGAAATTGCATTGGTCCAGATGCATCATACGCTGTCTTGTTATTTCAAGAGCAGTTCAGTTTTTGTGTGTTTAGTTAGTTCATACCTCTGTACACAAGGTGGAAGAAACCAACTCATGTAATATATGTTAATAAGAGGTAAGAGGTAGTTGTAAAAATGAATCCAGTGTAGATCTAATTTTGTAGTGACTTTTAAATCATTTTTGCGAAAACTACAAAAACACAGCACAATTCAACTCAAACTGGAAATTTATTCTTAAAGTGACAGTGTCGATGTTAATATCTCAACAACGAATCCTACAGTATGTGCTGCCTATATTTTGTCATCGACAACGGCAGACATCATCTTTCAGACAGGGCATGAAAGTCAGTTATGAAAAATCAAATGTTATCCCACACCCTCGACTAGACTAAAATGGTGATCACACAAGCTCCAAGTTCCTTATTTATGAAATAAATCAATTAAAGGAAAACAACAATAAAACATAAAGATGTATCAATACAGTCAAGCTGTTGCTAAAATTGCTCTTGCTCAAATATGTTCCGTTTATATTTTCGGAAGACTAAACAAATCAGAAAGACTGTGTGTCAACTCATGGTCGCCTTCCTGACTCTTTGCTCATCTAACAAAATCACCATCCACATGACTTAAAGAAAAATATCATATGCAATGATCTCTCACAGAGAAAGTTAGACGCAGCAGATTTATCAAATGTTTTTGGGGTTTTTTACACACGCACAACAGCTCCACTGTGTCAGACTTCCTTCTGTGCATTCCTTGATTATACTCTCATACATGTATATTGGAACAAGGATGGTGGTCTGGTTAAATGGCCAAGTTGAAGAGTAGCTCCGCCCATTTGTGCGTATTGAAGAAAGACAGAATCTATTTAGTGATAGAATATGTTATGTTTACTGCCATTGGGTCTCACATCCATTACAACCTGATAGCTTGACTTTAAACCAAAAAACTAGTAAACAAAGTCTTTGTTGAGTTTATTTTACAAGTTGTAATTCAATGAATGAGATGACTTTTAGAAAGAAAAACTATACAACTCTCCCTTGACTTCCACATGATGAATTGGTTCTTGTCATCATGAATGAACTAGAATAAAGGAAAACATTTTACTATCATTAAACACTGATATTTGTGAAAATGAACACACTGCTCTATGTTATATGTATCAATTATTGTGGAAGTTCATTTTTAGGGTTAAGATTTGACTGCTATAAAATGCATAATGTGTTACAAATTGAAATGACCAATCGATGTCTTGATTTGATCAAATCTTAATCCCTGGCACATTGTTTGCACATCTTATGATATTACGATAATTCCCCTATTTTTTTTTTCATAATAAAATTCTATAACTGTTTGACTGCAACTTCATAATAACAGGCTGAGTTGATAAGGTCTTCAAGTTTTGTAATGTTCTCAATTGAAGAAGAATGAATGGTTCTTTTCTTTCTCATGATATTTGGTCAATATTGTGCTCATTCCAGCAGGTTTTTAAAGCTCTGATATGATAAAGATGCTGAGTCTGATTGACACATGCTGCACTCACCCTTGTACTGCAAGCATTCTTTGACTCCTCCCCCTGAGCAGGCTCTTTAATTCCTGTGAGGGGATGCTTGGGTAGTAACCCAATAAAGCTGCTGGATTCGGTCCCAGGGTGCAATGTGTGGCTCATGTTCATCTCACAGACGTGCTCTCTACTTTACTGCTGCGTTCATACAACCTGCTGCTCTTCTGTAAGTACTGCAGGTCTGGATCATTACAACTTAGCTGTGATGAAGGGAGAGTTGTCTCCGCTGGTTCAGTAAATCACCAGGACTTATGAATGAAAGCAAATATACAACGGGGACAGAGAGAGGCAGAGCACATCTTTGTATTAGGTAAGTTTTAGCTTTTGATAACAAAAGCTATTCATGCACATCTGCTGCAAAAGATGTTTGCAATGCTCTCTTAATTGAATTTCAAAGTTGTTCTAACTGTTCAGGAACTGATTGATATATCATTTCATGCAAATTATGCAATATGAATCTGAAGCTGGAGATCCCTACCACATCCTGATTTGAATTAAATGTTATTGCATGCTTTGACATGCTTGTAAGATCATTTGCCCTCATACACAATGCTTAAAGAGTGCTCTGTGTAACATTTTGTCATGAAATGTTGTCACTGGCTAAAATTCCTAGAGGAGTTATAAATGTTTTGCCTAGAGGCTGCGGTTCTGATGGGTTCAGTACATTCTCAGCCACATGCACACACCAGGAATATAAAAATAGGTTAATCATTTCTCTCATTATTCTTTTTGCCAGGAGGGTCCTGTCCTGGTGTGACTGTCGGAACATAATGGTGGCTTTTAAAGGGATCTGGACCAAGGACTTCTGGAGGGCTGTGTCTGGAGAATATTTGGCCACCCTCATCTTTGTCCTTCTCGGCCTGGGCTCTACTATCAACTGGGCTGCGGGGGAGGAGAAGCCTCCCCCAGCTGACCTGGTCCTCATCTCCCTGTGCTTTGGCCTCAGCATTGCAACCATGGTGCAGTGTTTTGGTCACATCAGCGGTGGACACATCAACCCAGCCGTTACTGCAGCTATGGTTGTAACTAGAAAACTGAGCCTGGCAAAGGCTGTGTTCTATGTGGTGGCTCAGTGCCTGGGAGCTATTACTGGAGCTGGGATTCTCTACTTGGTCACACCTGCTGCTGTTAGAGGATCCCTTGGTGTAACCATGGTAACCACTTAACCATCTCCATTTTTAATGTTGTGCGAACTTGTAAGATAAGTTCTCCTATTGTTCATAAGAACATTTCTTTTTAAGGTGAACTCCAACATCTCAGTGGGACACGCCCTTGTTGTGGAGCTCCTCATCACATTTGAA
>JAPMNP010645159.1:6718-19450 GCA_029874935.1 Atherina boyeri | reverse complement strand
GAAGCTACAGTAGATGGACCCACATAGAAAACTTCCATGGCATCAAAACACACGCGGAAACGGCTACTTTCCTCCTTGATCGGTAAGCTAGCTCACTGCTAACTTTGCTAACATTAGCTGCAGTTAAACTCCTCTACCATACATTTATCACGTGACACGGTGCCGGCTGGTCACGTCACGTATGGGCAGCGAACCTGGCGACCCAACGGCTGGAAATATCTTTGTATTGTTGTAACTACAACCTAAACACAGTAGATGTCGCTATCATGTTCATATACCATATTCAACCTTTAAGAATAAGTGCAGCAAAAGGTCCTCTTTAAGTCATATCTTCATCTCTAAAACAATTTTTTTTAAACCTATTCATGTACTTTTGTATGTCTTTTATATGGACCTTCCTCTTTGTGTCTGAAATAAATAATTATCTATATTGAGCTGTAAATAAGAGTGCTCAGGGAATACTGATGGTTAAGGAAAATATCAAATGGGTCCAGAACCCGTCGAGTAGGAGAATCACCATTTTTAGAATCACCCAGCAGCATGGCCTTTACTGCATGTGATTCTCCCTTATTTCCTGTCAGTCCTCACTGCTCTTACTTATCAAGCCATTTAAATGTCCAGTCATAACAATCATGATAATTGTAAATAGATATTAGAATGGTCTTTAACATAATGCTTGTCCAGTCTCAGAAATAATAGCCAAATTTAACGTGCACCAAGCACAGCAGCAATGATCAAAAGACCAAAACACTGCAAGACTAGAAAGAAACCTAATTGCCTTTCAAACCTCTGTGGCACAATCTATTTATTAATCTGATAATGGTTCCAAATCTTGGGGATAATGAAAATCTCTTTAATAAATATGTATGCAGTGAAGTTGCAACATAATAGGGGCCTGGTGAAAAACAGGAGGCAGCAAGGCGGCTGAAAGATGAGGCACAGGCCCTGCAGAAAAGAATGTTCCTCCAGCAGAAATTGGTTTAATTAATAGGACATTTTACATAATGATTACAGTGTAATTGCACCGACTAGCAGAGTGTCATTAAATATATCCTTGCTCCTTTACAACACCCTCCAGCTAAAAATAATGAGTTACATTGGAAATCACCATGCAACAGGTTCATAAATAACATTTAAGCCCATACAAGGCAAGTACTTATAAATAATAAATATTTGCCTTTTGTAATTGAAGAAAAAATGACTGCCTCTTTTTTCTGCTACTGCACGCGGCTTTGTCCTGTTGTAAGCCCTGGAAAGGAGATTTTTCCCATTTTTCCACCTCTTGTAAGTGCTGAATAATTTATTTGCTGGCTAATAGTCAACATTGTCAACACCCGGTGGTGAAAATATACCTGTGTCCAGATAAATGCAGCAGCAGGCTTCAAAGCGATTATTCCCTGCTTCCAGATATTTTGTTGGAAGCAGTCCCTGTATACACTGCAGTAAATCACCAACTTCCAATTACCTTCCTCCATAAAACAAGTCTCGTATTCAAATCAGGCCCCAAAAGAGAGACAGAGATGAGACAACTGAACCCATGCCTAGGGGCTCTGACTGAACATGTGCATTTATAAATGTATGAGTGTGGGGAGGGGGGGGTGTCCAATTTGTTTCTGTGTTTATTCCCTTCTTTACGCCAAAGTGACACTGCCCTACTAGCCCTCCTTAAAGACTTTCATTCAAGTTGATTTTTCACTGTTCAAAAAGTTGGCTACTGAAATACCTTCATCACTTTTTATCTCAACAGAATTAGCCAAAAGTTTCTCTGGAATATTCGGTAAATAGGATGAAAGAGTTATAACCCAGTGCCACATTAACAGAGTTACCAAACCAGTGGTAATTGTTCTCAGGGGATTGTTTCACTATAAGTGGATCTATCAATCATTCTATGTACTGGAGTCTTGAAGCAGGGTTTAGAGGCCTTGTTTAAGTCCTTGATGCTGCAACATAATCATCATTCATCTTCAAAGAGTCAGTCTTTCAACAAAAGTGAAATAGTGGTATATATGTGTGCATGTGTTTTACCAGACATAACGAAAAGGTTAATTAGTTATTAGAAATTTATTTCAGTATGCAGTTAGGATATCAGATCTTCTAGATGCTGTCACATAAATTGATGGTCATATATTTGCATCATCTTGTTTGCTTGTAATTCCAGTGATGTGATTCTCTGCACAGGCTGACTATTGTAACACAATCTATTTGTGTGTATGATACAGGATGCATGTTGATATAAATGAACAGAATTATGTTAACACTGTCATCGATACAAAGGTACTGTACACAGTGGAGTCACGTTGCACTCTTTACATAAGAAAGCATTTCTTAATTTAAGCAGTATCTTGATGGTTTTTGCATTGTAATTACACAATGGTATGATCTGAATTTCTCTAAATCTTAAACTTAAAATCGTGGGGACCTAGCAAATTGGTAAAGATGAGTAGATTCATATCACACATGGCCTAGTGTTTCCCAATCCAGGTCCTCGGGGCACACTGCCCGGCATGTTTTAGAGGCAACCCTAATTTAACACACCTGAATGCAATGAATGGCTCGATAACAGGCTGCAAAGAACTTGCATCAGGTAGGAACACATTAAAAACATGCAGGGCAGTGTGCCCCGAGGACCAGGATTGGGAAACACTAGGGTACAAGGGGATATAGGCAGTATGAATTTAGCTTAACAGTTACTGTTCCACACTCCTCTGCTGGTCTGAAGTGTTGCTATTGTGGTTAGATTAAAAGTAGGTTGTATTGATCAGTGCAGGAGTGTCAACATGGCAGTCCCATCTGCCATAATTTTTTGTTCTAAATAAATATGTGTAAATAAGCACTGACACAGCACAGTTTTGATATACTGTATGTCCAGCCTCCTGCACAGCAGAGAGTCTGCACAGTCTCATAAAAATATAGAGGATATATTTGGAAATAACCCATGGCACCTCTGCGTTGTCCCAAATTTTTTTTTTAAAAACCCTTCTATCTGCTTTACAGCTCCAATTGCTTGTTGAACTGCACGTAAAGTCATCATTAGGGGTGTGTATTGGCAAGAATCTGGCGATACAATACAGGGGCAATGATACGATATATCCCAATTTATCACAATATATTGCAATACTATAAACAAGACAATATATTGCGATGTATTGCAATTTTTTGGTATCTTTGCAAATGAAACAACATACTGACTGTTATTCTGGTTGCACCAGATGAGGTCGCTGTTTTTTTCAAAAGCTACATTTCTTCAATGGCTCTTGTCACAGTTTTTATGGCTTTCCTTTGTTTTGAATCCAAAATACATGTATGTCCTAACATCCACTTTGTAAGCTACTGGGACGGGCTACAGCATCCCGTTTTTAGACATTGGTTAGCTGTGCAAAGTTAGGAGGATTTTCCACAAACTGGTGCTAACAGAATTAAATATTGTGATATTTTGTGTGTTTTTTATTGGAAAGAATGCAACTAGCGGTCAGTTTTTTAATGCAACACAGTAATTAACCACCACTGTTAATGTGTGCAAATACAGTAAACTGTAAAAAAAAAAAAGAAAAAAAAAAAGATATTGATACAGTACTTTTGAATATCAATACAATATTTCACGAAAGATCGCGATATATCAGTATATCAATATTTTCTTACACCCCTAGTCATCGTTTTTAGTATATGTTGCTTTCATATGTATAAATATATAGTTGTGCAACTGATAAAATTTGTATCAGAATTATTGTGGCATACAGTCAAGGGCGGACTGGCCATCGGGGGTAACGGGACTTTTCCCAGTGGGCCGATAGGTCAGTGGGGGAAATGATGTGTCATTAGCTCTTCAATAATGTTTACATGCATATTTTATTTTTCTTTCACATATATGTGAACAGATTTGTTCCAGATTTGTTCGCCAGAATCCACCTCCATCATCCATAACATCATCTGCCACCCCGGCCCCTGAGTGGTTCAGTCAGGTGCTAAATTCCCGGGCCACTTTTTTGCCCCAGTCCGCCCCTGCATACAGTACTAGTGTAAAAGTACTTCCTCGTTTTGTAGCACTGTCAGTAAGCCTTCTGCAAATCTGTTGAAAAAGTTTGCACTTATATATGTGTGTAGAATCCATTTTGCACCCTCCTCCCACCTCCAATTGCCTCCTTCTTATTCTCTTGCCAAGGACCCCTCTTATCTTGGCTCCACTCCTCGACATCATATCCTTCTTGTCTCCCACTGAACTAGCAAGTCTGATAAATGTCTACCAGGTGTCATCATCATACATGCAGAATACCCTCGAACACGATTCACTTTTGATCAGCTCCTCTGTGCAACGCTGGGTAAAGAACATTTGGGTTGCTTTTCTCGCTGCTCTTTTTCCTGCCTCTGACTTTATTAAATACCTCCACTCACACACACACATAACAAAATGCTTCTCTTTCATACCTATATTCTAGCTGCAGACACCGTCAATGGATTGCATTTATGCAGAATGCATCAATAACCCGAGAAACTAAGAGGCCTTGTCAGGGATGGGGAGTTGTCACAGGCACAGGCAAATGATTCTGCGCGGTGCTCATCTGAGCTGCAATCAGCCTATAATCTGAGTATACATCAGGCCTCTGTGACATGGAAATTTCCTGCTCCTCCGATCTCATTTTCAGATGCAGTAATCACAGGGAGAGGCGCTCAACCTCACCAAAATGTATAAATAATTTTCATTCAAACATATTAACAGTCAAAATACCAAAATCCATCATGGTGGTGCAAAGAGCTTCTTACGAAGCAATCAGAGCGCCCGCATGTGTTCTTTGTCTTTGGCAGCTGAGAGACAGGGCGCAGATTACTTGTGCGAATCCTGTTTTGCATAATGGCCTACCCCCTTGGTGCTTTTAAACTTTCCTGCCAATCCATTACGTTTACCAAGCCCAGGTTCCTGCCTGTCTTTAATATCATGCTTCCTTGGGAAGAGGATCTGGACGAGGGCTTAAAGACCTTTTTATTAAGGTATGCATGTGGGCATCCATTCATCTTTCCTAACTGGAAGACACGTTTATGTACCATGGACAGGTTATGTACCGCCACCTTAAAGAGCAAAAACTTGCCCTTTTTACTTCATTGGGTAAAAATGGTATCTTTGAGACTAGTGTGTGGACTTCAAGGTTGTCAGGCCAGAAATCGTTTGAGCAGAAATGGACAAAGATGCTTCTGAAATGGATTGTTTTGAAGATATTTTACAACAAATGTAGATTAAAGTAAACTGTGAGCCCGAATTTAGACTCCTTGTTTCACCAAGTCTAAAGATGTGAAATAGCACAAATTAGGCATAACACTATCTCATTAAAGCACGGAAAAATATCCCTTTCTTCATGCCAGAGGAGAAAGAGGATGTTAGTGCAATTCACAGGAGGTGAAAATTAAGGCAGTTTGAGTTTGGGAGCTACCCGAGCTTGACAGGACATGGGCTGCAGTTTTATGTCATGTCATTTATCTACAGTTTATATTTTATATGACCGCATTGTCTCTTTCAAGAACCTTTGGAAAACACATAAGCTGTAAAAACAGCCACCCTGCATTGTGCCTCACAAATGCTAATGTTTTCGTAACAGTTTGAGCCTCTTAATGATCCACACACACTTTTGCCCAAGATATTTCTTTCTGATATTGGCTTAAATGCATCTTCTGGAGCAGCAGATGTGGGGGTCAGTGAAGGTGGAAACCTTAGGAAAAATAGGTGAGTAATGAAACATTCTAAAAACGGTGTAAAGCTAGTGAGGGATGCCCTCATTGTCTGCGATAAAGCACACTGAGGCAAGGCAAACACCCATGGATCACAACCCTTTTCATTACAACAGTAAGAGGATCCATACTTTCCATTTCATACTATCAGCTTTATACGTTAAAACCAAAACTTTGATGTAAAGTTCCATAATAAAAAGAATAATAATGGCTTTCTGTGTGCCTACTGATTAATGGGATGGATCTTAGGTGGGTGAAGACGAAAGAGAGAATATATTTTTAAAGTTGTCTAGGTAGAATTCAGCTGAAAGAGACAGGATATACATTTCCAGAATGTTTTTTAAACTAAAGGTATGTAAATAATCCCAGAAATGCTGATGCCACTTGTTTATTGCTTCCTTATTTTTTTATTTTTGGCCTGGTGAAAATATTCCAGTCAAGACACAAACAGAAAAAAACACAATGAGCAAGTGTAGTTATGTTCTTTCTGTACACGACACCACAAATTATTCAAACCATTTCATTGCGAGTTGTTTCTGAACAGTCTGTATATGCAATTTCTCAAGATGTAACAAATGACTTAGTATTGCAAAATCTTTCATTTTCTCCTCAAACTTTTTTCTCTTAAGGAAATGAGAAAAACTGATTGCACACAAAGTATTTCCATGTGCAAACAGCTGGGGTTGTGCAAGTGTGCGCATCTCCTGACACTTTTCGTTAGACCACAAATCAGGATAGCAAATCCTTTTTCTACTCTTTGTCTTTTGATTTCTTCCTCACCCTTTTTGTTTTTTCCTTCACTCTCTCTGGACCTTTACATTGAGAGGGCAACAAGGAATTATAGCTCAGTGAAGTGTAGTGGCTGAGCCCCAGAGATTCATAGACAGTTTCAATGATAAAGTCCAGTCTAGTTGGATTGCTACGAGTGCAATAACAGCAAGAGAGGGTCACAATAAAGTTTAGTTTAATGACAAGAACAAATAACTTTAACATTTGGCTGAGACACTGAACCCTTTCCGTGGGATCACATCTGATATATCAGCAAGCAACTGGCTGTGACTGCTGGGCGATTGTATTCGCCACTCTGGCACTACTGATGCATGCAGGGTCTGGTGGCAGGTGTCCATTTTATAGAGTTATTCAGTTGGAAATGCTGGACTCTGACTAAGGCACAGGATCAGGAGGAGAGGTCTGGGCTGTTACAGCACAGCTGACATCACCCAGCCTCCTCCTGGTGCACATACAGTACCTGGCCTCTAGCTAACTGTTAGCAAGCAACAAGCATTCGGCTACTGCTGCAGAGCATTTGAGGACATGGCCACTCAGATACAAATTGGCACTCAAATGGCACAGAACAGAAGAGGAATTATAGGTGACCAGCTGCTAGTCAGTTTAGCCTTTGTCTGTTGCCAGCCTTGGAATTAGATTTAAGTATTGGTGTTTCTTCATCAAAACAGCTGCAACTAACAATTGTTATTTTGAGTTTTGATTGCTCAGTGTCAGTAGAATGGAGTGCTGATGAAAATACAAAAAGGAGAAAACTAAAATGGCAATTATTATCTGTCAAAGTTGAAGGTTATATATCCAAATCTTCTATTTCATCTTATACTGTAGGCTAATCAAACTCAAATACTATTTTGGTCACACACAAAAAACAAAGAAAATCTGAAAATCCTCATATTGAAAGAGCTAAAACAAGTCTGACATAGTCTTTTCCTTATATCAATCAGCTAAATTTATCCAATCAAGTGGTTAATTATTATTTATCAAATTAGTTTAGTTATAACATTAAATAAGATCATACGTTTGTGGGTAATAAGATCATACATTTGTGATCACTGAAGCTCTCCTCTGTCACTTATTGGCAAATATCTCGAAAGCTGTTCTGGCTTTCATCAACATGTTAACAACATGAGCATGCACACAGTGCACTGATGAGAAAATTTTATGGATCATAACAATATTCAATTTGCTGCCACAGCACCCTTTGACAGGGTACTTAGCCTCAGTGAGTGATGAGCGCTGATGGCCCTGAGGTGTTGCTGATGGCTGCATGGGTCTGCTGGGCAGCTGCTGGTCTGTGGTTGCATCAGGGGGTTCATGCAGGCAGCCATATTGTCCAAATCTGTGGGAAAGGAGGCCATGGAGAAATGTATAATAGGAGATTATCACACCTTGTGATGTTTAGGTGCAAGATTGCACCTGCTTAATTAATTTACCTTGGGGGAAAATGCATTGGACTGCAAATATTTTAGCAAGCTCTCATTAACAACTTTTGGGAAGTATCACCTGAACTCATCACTCACCCTCCAACAGATTATCTGCTGCCACATTTCAAGTTTACACGGCCTGAAAAGACCCATTCATGACTTCTATTGTTGAATGCAGGCCTCATATGCAGATCCATTTGAAGCACCATTATCCAAAAAGAATGTGGGAGACAAAGTGAAGGCAGGGTAGTGACAAATGATCAGCTCGATAATAGGCAGTAAGACACACTTACCATGCTAACAACAAGGCGCACAGAATGGACGCGCCCCCTGTCGAAAACAAACAATGTGCTACCAATCTATCATCGTTGATCCGTGTCATCATTACCCCTCGATGGCCATGCGGACATCAACATGACAATGCGACATGCAGGGGTGGCATCAGTGCGATTGATTATTATCATAGAGAATGTGGCACAAATCTCTTATGGAGCATTATAGCCAGTGAGTAGAGTAGCAAACAAACAGATTTATGTCATGCTATCCCTGAGGAAGCAACTTGGCTGAGCAGTGTGTGCACATGTATGTGTTTTTGGCATTGGTGTGTATTGGAAAGAATTGCAGGTGAAATGTTGTGCTAATTCTGCACAGGTTGGACTAATGTCAAGCCCCCGAGTCCTGTTCTGCTGGCAAGCTGATTGGTGATTAGAGATATAATTAAGAGCAGCTTTGACACAAGTACCATCTTCCACCACCTCAAGCTCCTGTTCATCACCCCCTTCTGCCGCACACACAAATACACACTCCCACTGGCCCCCCCGGGCCACTTCACATTGCTGTTTATGGTGCTTCCTCCATTATCCGCCAACAAAAGGAGCTCTCATCACACAAAACCCCAACCAGCTGTGAGCCTGACATGGTGGGGAGTACACAGCCTCTCTCTGGCGACAATAAAAAGAAACTTGAGTTTAAACAAAAAAAGTTACACCATATTTGCTCAGACTAACTATGATGAAAAGCAATGAAGACAAGGGATCCTCATGTAGGTATCAATATAAATATTACTGGAAGGTCAATTAATATGTAAATTAACTCCTCCATTTAATTAGCTATTTAACTATTTTCCAAGGCATGGACATATTAAATCATGCTTAAAGACCCCTCTAACTAGCCTCCTGACAATAGTGCCAGGGAGTCGTGGGCTCATAAACTACCGGCTTGACCTATAAAGAGCCCCGAGTCTGCTAATTCCATCTCAGCCTAATTTTATGACTTGCATAAAATAACCATAGTGCAGCTTTGTAGCTGTAAAGAGGATATGGGTAATAAAACGGAGCTGGGGAAAGCATCAGAAATCTCCTCTTCACTAGTGTCCTCATTTATTATTCTATTATTCTTTGCAGGGTACCAGGCTCATGTGAAAGACAAATGACCTTATTATATTAAATAATTTGTGAGGATATTAACCGTTAATCACACATAAACAGCATTTAAAAGGTATTGATTTTCCAGCGTTCTCAACAGCTTGTTAAATTTACCTCCAATAACATGATAATAGATAATCAGGTGACTGATACTCATTTGTAGGGGACAGAGGAAAGGTAATGGGCATCAGTGACCTTGACTCCACCATATTTCTTTATCCTGTTCTTTCATGACCTTCGAGCATGATCATGGTACGCCCATGTGTTAGATACTGTGTCCAGCAAGGGAGCGTGATTTTAAGTCTATTACTTAAATGTAGCTGCTTTCAGATGCTGTAACATTATCAAAATCTAAAAAGAAATAAAGAGTGTTCACAGAGAGTTGCAAGAGAGTTAATTAAGGATGAAATGGCTGGTCAACTAAATGACAAGTGAGTTGTTAGAAAAAAATAACAATTTTAAAAAAAAATGCAAAGAAAATGGAAAGATTGTCAGATTTTTCTGCTAAACTGAGACTTTATTAAAGCTCACATAGTTAAAACCTATTATCTAAAAAAGAATCAACAGATTAATAAGTGATAGAGACGATTATTGCATCCAAAATTGGTTAAAAGGTTTACTTTAATAGCTCATCAGAGATAAAATCCGATAAAAATTAATTGTACATTTCTTCTCATTTAACTGGTCTGCCGAAAGAGTTTAACGGGCAGTTAAACAGGCCCATGCTGGAGGAACAGATATAGCTTTTGAACCCCAATGACCTTGTGTGTGGCTTAACAGAAGCAACAAACTTTGTCTGAAAAGTTGCTAACCGTTTCTTTGCTTCGGAAACACTTCATCAGAGGCATCACTTTCTGTTTGGCACACTTGACAGCTGTATTCTGATCTCCATGATTACTTTTTGATGCAGTCTTTTCCTTCATCAGTGTGTTTGTGTGTGTGTGAATTTGAACGAGAGAAACAGCGCGTGTGCATGATTTCTATGTGTCTCCTGACCGCCTGCAGATACCATTTAGGTTTGAGAAGTCCTCCAAGTTGCTGTTGGGGAAGCTGACTTGCCACAATAATAAATTTGCAGCAGGTAACAGAGAATAGCAAGTGGCATGCAAATCCGTCTTGGTGTCCCTCTGGGGCCTCGGTGTTCACTCCGGGAGAAAATGAAGCCACGCTGCGCCAAACTCTGTCTTTCCTTCTCTCCCAGGCCGAATGTTCATTTCAGTGGAAAGAGCCAAATAAGGTGTCAACTGGTCTCTTTTCTCCAGCCATGTTAGCACACCGAGGCTTGCTCTGTAGATGGATATGAGAGAGGATAGACTCACACTGCCTACATGACACTGGCCCTCTTGATTCATTATGACAGGCCAATCTTTTATTAGCCTGGGCATCGTATTCAAACCCTATCAAGAAAAAAAGTGAAGAAGTTGAATTTTCTCTGGATGAGTATGGCAGATATATTATGCAGAGCCTCCTCCTGACCCCCTCATATAAAGCCAGATGATTATCAGCGTAATTTTTTTTTTTTTACAGATCTGGTTATCAAAGTCTTGCTTGATATCCGTGTTATTAAGCACCAATTGACAAATATAACCACATGTAGTCATGCTGTTCTGCAAATGATTTTCTTAAAAAACTATTCCCTCTTAGACCTTTTAGTGTGCTTCCTCACCCTCGTGACTGAAAGGACAGGATCAAAAATATCCTGTTTTACTTTTACTCGCAGATTTCGGGACAGTAAATGAATGAACAGGGGGACGGTAGAGTAATTCAATTACTGTGTGGCAGTGCAAGTCTAGTTTTATAGCCTGTTCTCTGCTCCGTGAGCACATCTGCAGCTAAATGAACAAGACAGGCAATGGTCATCTCCCCCTGTTGTTACAAGATAGCTGTTGGGCTGCAATAGTAATGATATAAACCAGGTCTGGAGTTCACAGAATATTTATAAGACATAAAACAATATTTCAATTTATTCAGATGATTTATATGCATTTTTATGCATTTTATGCATATGTATGTATATATGTATATATATATATATATATATATATATAAATGTATCTGAACATATTTCAGCTCATGAAACCATCGTTCTGTCCTGTTTTTTTCATTTGACTAAGGAAAGCTTGACACCTTTCGGAATTGTAGTTTCAGTACTTTATTTTTTTTCTTTTCTTCCAGGTCAGATATTCATACAATGACCAATGTCTAAATGATTAGATGACAAACTGATTAAAAAGGCATTGTTTATCATCTTGAAATGTGCTGCCACTGCAGTACCAAAATTAATTTCAATGAATGTAAGGAAAGAAACATTCAAAGTATTTTTTTATTTTTCTCTGTTAAGCCCATATTCCCTGACAGTATCTGTCTAGTCTCTTCGAAAAAAAATTTAAGTCAAAAGTGACCATCTACAAAAGACGGCCACACAATAAATTGAAGTCACAACAAATTTTTGAATCAGCTCTGAGGCCCATCTGAGTCTTTCAAAAGCAATACTTCTGTAAAATAAGCCTAGTTTCTCTATGACAGAAAGTTGGCCAGCCCAAGATTCAGGACTTGTAGTGCAACTGATTCTGAGGCTCATCGGTGACGGTGTTGGTGGATGAATGTGCGCTTGTGTTGGGTAAGAGGGGTAAACTGTATTGATTCTGATCCAGTCTCATTTTTGTAAGCAGGCGGCATTTCACGCTGTGTTTGGGTACCTTTTTGATGGCCTTGACAGCTTCTGCTGAATGCTGTCAGAGACTATTTGGCAGGCTGGACAGGGCTGGTGGAGGGAGGGACACAAGGAGGAGGAGGAAGACAAAAGGAGAAGGAGGGGGGGGTATCCGTTTAGCTCAGTGCACGCTACTGACAATCGCTTCAGCCTTGGAATCAATTCTGTCTGTTTACAGACCATTTCACAGTCTTTTACCTGTAACATCACTTGTGTCAGTCCCATTAATACTCCCAGATATATAATGGTTGGATTAGCATAATGGCTAAAGCAAGGCCCTGGACTGTGAGCACAAAGCAAATGTCAACATGTTCTTCTTACTATAACCCAATTAGAGGCCATTAACAGGCCTGCTTGGCTGCAAACATCAGCAAAGTTAAAGACAATTCCAAACAGCATCCCTCCAACCCCCTTATTCACTCTTGTAATAGATGGCCCATAGAAAATGAAATGTTAGTAAACAGTTGGCCAGCTTAGACTTCAGCTTGTTCATCTTAAGTCCGCCAGTGTCCTCAGCCTTGGCGATGAATTGCTGCCTCTATTTAACCTCTGTTTGTCTGCATGTTCCTGACATGTACTATCCGGCTGCTTTAAAAAAAACATCAAGCATTTAATTTTTTCTCATTTCAATGTTTTTTCTGCAAAATGTGTGTGTGTGTGTGTGTGTGTG
>JAPMNP010645134.1:0-11790 GCA_029874935.1 Atherina boyeri | reverse complement strand
GACAAAAAAAAAAGAAAGAAGCAAAACATATAAATGGTTTAGGGCGTGTTTGCAAGAGTACCAGTAACCACGAGACAGAATCTGTGAAGGAAAATCTAATCAGAGGTGTCAAGGAAGCCCGTTTGCTATTTCAACTATGATGTTCAGAATGACCTTGTGCTCAGACGGAATAAAGGAGTTCAATTTTGAGCCACCCATCAAAATTCACAACAATGATAATAAAAGCAAGTTAACTCAACTTACTTTAACCGTATTTCCAAGTCGTCCACCCCAGAAAGGATTTATAATTTTGGATACCGATAACACAGCACTGTGAGCAGCCATCTTGGTTTTTAAGTCAGTAAGTGAGAAGGAGGAGTTTACAACTCGATTAGGTTAAGAAAAAATATACATATTATTTTCTTGAACAGATTTGAAACTAAATAATTCATTTTAGTAGCTTTGGGAAAATTCTAAAGAGCAAAACCTTTTTCTTTTTAAAAAAAAAAAAATCTTTATGAAAAGACATAGTTTTAGTCACGTGATTCATTTTGCGCAGACTCTATGCGCACCAACTGGATTTGGTTTATCCGGAAGACAAATAGTAAAAATCTGAATTTCTACGTTTATCGCTGTGTCTGTTATAAAACGTAAATCAGCCTTCTCGACTTTAGTCTTCATTTTTGAAAGCGTCTGATTTAAATTAAGAGCGCTTCAATGAAGAAACAGCGAAATAAATAGTTTAACTCCAGGTGACAGCAACAGCAGCAGTCCACTTCAATAGATTTTACGTCCCAGCAAAGGCGACGAATCAAGGTAATACTTCTTCAAGCATCGGTAAAGTAGGTGAGATGGGTAGTTTTTAATTTATATGTATAAATGTGAGAGGTCATTTATGCCATTAAGAGTTTACGTTTTTTAAATTGTACTTTCTGTTCATGTCTTACTCTGCGCCATATTTGGTAGAGCCATTTTAATTGACTTTAAAAAACCAAACAAAACAAGAACTTCTCTTCTCTTTTCTTGTTGATAGGCTTTTTAAAATAAATAACCCCTTGTTAGTTGGTTAGTACAACTCATTCAGCAAGCAGATGTTAATGACTTGTTGATATTAAAACGCTGCATGACTCCTTCTAAAAGAAGAATAGCTAATATTTATAATAAAGATGATTAAGAAGAAGTAGGAACTGTTTCAAAGATAATCTAAAATTTCTTTTTCATATATGTCAAAAAGTTACAGTTGACTGTTCATACTTTTCTCCCCTCTCTTTGTATAGGTCTATGAGACTGTGAATCATGAGATTGACAGGTAGGATGACATTTTAGACACATTTTAGTAACTCTTTGGCAATCCTGAATGCTTTTACCATGAACCAGTGTGTCTTGATCATCCTGACAGTCCCTCTGCGAGCTGTGGCTGTGCTGCTCCTTGTGGGGCTCACCTGGCTGCTAGCAAACACCTTATTTGGAGGAGAGAATGGTTCATCTGTGAGACATTTCTTCAGCGGTAAGATAAGTTACTCTCAAAAAAACAGATTTGAAGATGGGCAGAACATTTGATTAAGAACAGTCTATCAAACAACAATACCAAACATTCATAATTCTGGCTGCTTTAATGCCGAAATATAAGATGTTTGATATGTTTTAATGATTAATTAACCCCTTAAAATCTTGCAATTTTCACCTAAAACGGGCTTTTATGGATAAAAGACATGTTGTGGACCAACTATTTTCCTGGGCCCCAGGCAGTGTAACAGGGCAGTTTTTGTGCAGTAAAATCTGCTACTGGAGTTCAATCTGGCTTCAGAGATAAATTCCATTTGAGACTGGTCAGAAATTAATCTTACTGAATCTACAGTTATAAATGTAACCTGGAATGATGTACAAGAGTCTTAGCTTTCCAATAGGGTATAACATGTGTAGGTACTTGGAAGGGCGTCTTTGTAAAATACATGCTTATTTGTCATTTCCCGCTCATGGGACATCTGGACTGGTACCAACTGATTAATTAATGATTGATTTATTTCTGATTATAATTTCATTTTTATGTTGATTTGGACAAAACAAGCAACTGGAAAGCCATGGTGTGGGTTCTAGGTGTCCAATTGCTGTATTCTTCATTTTCTGAAGTTGTAGACACAGCAGGCTGACTAATTGAAAATAAATCTCGTAATTAGCTACAATATAAAGATGCTGGAAGTACAAGATAGATGGTCTGGGTTTGGATTGATCAAGTAGGGTATTTCCTCTTATGAAGTTTGTACATTTGATTGAGAAACTTGTTTACGTTTTCAGGTACGATTGAGGAACCAACACCTGGTAAGTAGAAGGAAATCATACGATAAGGCTTTGTTAAATTGCATTTTTATCTTTTATCTTATCACCATTTTCTATTGTATCATGTAATCTAGCAGAGCTGCGCCCACGAAAGTATAAATGCGGACTTTCGGCTCCTTGCCCCCCGAAACATTTGGCTTTCCGTCTGGTGTCTGGTGCCGCAAATGTCATTGGCCCTAAAATCTGCTTGGAGGACAAGATGTGAGATTCAGTATTTAGAAATTATCTCCTCATCTATGTCTTTGTCTCCCGCTTCTGTCAGCTTTCTGTTTTGTTTTGTTTCATTCTTTGGTTTGTTGTTTCTTCTGTGCTCTCATAACCAGGCCTCCAATTCTGTCTGGGGAGTTAAATGCAAGTATTGTTTCAGTCTGTCCCTCATCTCTTGTAGTTTGTTGTCTTGGCCCTTTGACATATTTTGTGACTTCTTTACTGTCAGAAAGTGTGAATATGTGTATAAATAAGCATTAATGTGTAAGTCCTGTGTTTCTGTCTAACAGGTTATTGAGCAGTGTTAAGAACAATGTTGGAAGGGGACTAAATATAGCATTAGTCAACGGTAAGAACATCATCCTTTGGCTTTCAACTGTGTTGTATTCATTATTTTACCTCTATTGTGTTTTTTTGTTTGTTTGTTTTTAACATTTTGTTGATGTTTCTTTGTTCTAGGGGTGACTGGTGAGCTCATAGAAACAAAGACATTTGATATGTGGGCAGGAGGTGATTAAAATTTTGCCAGTTTAGTAAATATTTTCAGTGAATTTCCATTCTGGTGATATTTGTGGCTTATGAAATACTCCTCATGCCTCACCTCATGTTTGTTTTTAGATGTTTCTAACCTGTTGAAGTTTCTACGGCCACTTCATGAGGGAACCCTTGTGTTTGTGGCATCCTTTGATGACGCTGCTACAAAGTATGAAACCATTTCAGTAATATTGATTTTGTAACTATCAGCTAAACCTAGTCACATTTTGCAAATTTTTCGTTATTAACTCACATTAGAATGTTATGCATAATTTGTAGAATTTGATTAATGTGGAACACTGCCAATGAAGTAGTTAAACTACATGAAGGATAAATCCACTGATACCTTTCTTACTCCTTACTAGAAAATGTTCATGCACAATGAAAAATATAAGATGAAATTGTGTTATGTGCTTAAAAAAAAACATTATCCTGTAAAAGTACTGTGGGACAGACAGCGTTAAACCAGAGCGATTCATTTATGAAACAAAAGTTGTTGCAGAGGATCATAAGGATTGTGGTCACAAATATCAAACATGCAACATCGAGTATGAAATAATGTCACATCTAATGGCTTATTTAGTTGTAATTGAACACTTGATGCTTCCACAGTATTACAAAATGCCATGACAGTCCCCTTTCTGTTGCTCTCAAAAGCCCTTTTGTGAATAAGGCTGCTCGATTTAGATTGGCAAAGACCACTAATCAGGTTTATAGAATTTACATTCTTGTCTCTATTCCAGATGAGATGATCAGATCATCTTCAGACAGATAAGATCATGTTTGCACAAAGCAACATCAACTTTAGTTTCTTTACACTGAACATAACGACAACACTCTTGTTTCTTACTGTTATAAAAACTTTTCTTTTAACATTTTCTTTTTTTTTTCTCTCCTTGGTAGACTAAACGACGAGTCTCGACGATTGTTTGAGGAGCTTGGGAGCACAGCAGTGAAGGAGCTGGCTTTTCGAGACAGCTGGGTGTTTGTTGGAGCCAAAGGCATTGAGAATAAGAGTCCCTTTGAGCAGGTATGTTAAGTGTGTTTATAGTCACTATGTCATTGCATAAAATATAATGTTAATATAATCGTGTGATCTTATGATTTTATAAGCATATGATCACAATAAATGTTAGGAATCTATTTACAAATTTAGCTAGTGCTATCCACTTGTGAAACAGTGATGAAACGTCTTTTGCTTAGCCAACTAAAGATTAATTTAGATTTGCTTTGAGTATCTTGAAGTCAGCCTGCATTGATTGCTTTCTGAAACTGACAAACTTTTCTTAGATTAATAGATTCTGTTTCAATATTTCTTTTGCTTTTTTTTAAATGTTTCAAACACTGTATATTTTACTTAAGGATCATGCAGTTAAAAATGGTATTTCAAAAACGTTTACAGCTTGTGTATTTATAACTGTGTTTAAGAAATAATTGATCTAATAACTTAACTTGCTGTGTCGTGACAACCTGCTCCCACTCTGTGTTCACTTCAGTTCTGTTTGCCTGTCTGTATTCCCATTTAGCGTATGAAGAACAGTAAGAGCAGCAACAAATATGAAGGCTGGCCTGAGTCTCTTGAGATGGATGGCTGCATTCCACTCCGGCCCCCACTTGAAGGTTAATTCTTCCTCATACCATCTCACCTTGACTATGGTAACACCTGAACAGGAACCAGGAACAGAGTGACTGTTTAAAAAGCCAAGGAATTTCTAAATAGATTTGAAACAAATGTTGGTCACAAATATGACTTTGTTTTGCCTTTAATGGCAAAGGAATAAATTGAATGCACAGATTACCTTGACTTGGAAGTGATTTGGGGAATGCTCTAAAATTGAGCTTTGTGAGCTGATTTTGACTCTTAAGTAATGTTTTACTAATAAGGAGAATAATATCAGATTGACAGAAAGCTTGAAATTCCAAATATTTGATGACCAAAGTGTAATAGTGACAACTGAATGAATACAGCAGGGGTAGATCTTCCAAAGCCATTCTCACAAACTGACACATTTCCTCTTTTCAAAACTGCCCGTACGATGTGTACTTTGAGCTACAGTAACAGGAATGAGTTGAATTCTTGCACCATAGAGAAAAACATATTAAACTAAGTCTACATCAACATTAGAAAAACTTGGATCTACTCAAGCTGTTTAAAGACTCCTATGCACAGAGTCTATGCATAGCTTATATTTGAATACACTAATATATTTTCATCCTGTCAAATATTATATGTCATATAGTTAAATGATATTGCAATGCTTTGAGATAGCTGCCATTATTTTCTTTGATGCACAGCAGTTGTTGCTTGCAATATGTTTACAGATTTCTTCAGCCTAAGTCCTGTTTTGATAAAACTATTTATTTTCATATTTTAAAAGAGAAGACAACAGTTTAATCGTTTGGGCTCACCATAACACGCAATGGTTTTAATGTACTCTCAGGCCTGTAAGTATGTTTCCACTGAGTGCTTTGTCTAAACATTTCATGTGAGGTTGTGTGTGTTTTTTTTTCTTTTATTTTTTCGTGCATGTATACATTTGTACATGTAAATGATGAATGTATTCTCTTGGCTGCTTGCAGGCCTAATACATGGAAAAATGTGAAGAAATATTCTATTTCCCTTGTATTGGCAGACGTACGTTTTCAAAGCCTTTGTCTCTTTGTCTTGATTTACCCATGTGTTAATAATTTTTTCTACAAAAAAATGATGTGTGTTGTATTCTAACAACATAACTTGTAAATAAAAAATGTTTGAATATTTTTGTGAATGAATCTTTTTTCATGAGTTTTGCAGATCTTAGTGCCAGCAGGGGGCGACAAAAGCTCCAAGTCTCACGGGGGGTTACTCAGTTCATACCGCTCAAGGCATTTGCTTCTTTCAGCATATGCTCTACTGTGGATAAAGGTTGTGTACTAATTATAGCATATTCCTGGTTTGACAATTAATTTGCTAACAGCATAGAATCGGATCAAGGTGTTATTTGAATCAGGATACAGCGGCAGGATCAATTTCATTGATCCATTCAGATGATTCAGATGTATTATGGAGCTTTCAAGTGTTGTTAGTAAATGTGTGAATTCGAGTTATGCTTTGCAACATTTGAAGCAGAAACAGTGGGAATATAGTCAGTGTGGCAGAATTATTATACGTAGCTTATACTGTAGGCCCGCTATCCTCTTATATAGCGTTATCACAGTTGTTTAAAGAAGAAGTCAAGGGCTGATCTTGAACTTTAGCTTTATTTGGTGGGTATATTCTATGTGTTAGTTACAATTTTCAAAGTGGTACAGTGTTTACATGTGTATTTTTGTCCTTATAATTTCCATACATTTAAGACTAACTTGAAATGCAGCTTCTCTTACTGTGCACTTCACCCATCAGTTCGTGCTATGTATATTTTTTACACACAGCATGCGTTTCATCCTGTATAAACAGATATCTGCGAGCCACAAAATGTTTACATATCTTTCTTGAGTAAATTACATTCAGGGAAAAAAACAACCATTATTTGTAGCTGTTCCTGTCTCGAAATGCAATCTTACGACGAGTATTTGAAAGCAGCAAAGTCACATAACAAGCCTTGAGTACAAACCACTGTAGCACACTGCCCTCTAGTGGCGATACGAGCTGTCGGTTTTATTCGTTCTCGAGATGATGATGATCCCCGTGGCAAGTGAGAAGAACGGGCAGGGAGCGCGCGCTCCAACAGTACACGAGACGAGAGAATCTGTCGAAGGCCGTTGGAGTCGTCCGTTGTAAATTATGTACATAAGTTACTGATATTTTCCGGACTGCCATGAATGGCCGGCCTTACAACTTGGAACCGACAAACCAAGCAACGACAGAGAAAATCTGTAAACTGACGGCAAGCATCGTCTGAGCTGGAACACGTACGCCAAGTGCTCTCTGCCTGTCTCACACAGACCGAGGCTCGACGACTCCGGTGGGGATTTGCAAGCTGATAACGCCGCGGCAAGCCTGTGAAATGTAGGGGGGGAAGAAGAAAAACAAAGATCCGCGACTTTTTTCTAAAAGCTTTTTCTTAGTTTATTTTCTCAGTGTAAAATAATTCTGTAGGTAGATGGGTTACTGTAAATCTCGTGTAAATAACCGTAGCGTTTGTAAATAGGTAATAAAAATCCAGTTAACTGTGAGTATGCTAGCTATCAAGGCTGATCAGCTCTTGCTTAAATAAAGACATCACAGGACCGACGAGCTACGATGTTACATTTGGGTGAGTTGTTTTTATTTTTCAGTTTAAGTATTTATTGCAGCTAGCGTTATTTAGATTGTGGTGCCATGTGTTATACTGTTTTGTCCAGAACTGTACGTTCCAAATATTTTTTGTTTTTTTTCTCCGTCTCCTATTTCAGAATGAATACTTTGCAGTACATCAAGCAGTGTAAAATCACGAAAGTCAGGTGCAAACCTGCAGGCACTCAGGCCGTCAGACACTAAAGCCATCAATTAAAAGACGCGAAACATTCTGAGGGCACCCGGGGTCTCGAAGGTTTGGGGATTTTGATTTGTGATGCTGTCTGTCGTCTCAGCCACTTGCCTTTTCCCCTCTATGGTGGTTGTGCTTCTCGTCTTGCATGGCGTTTCTAAAGTCAGCTGAGCTCACGGCTAGCCAATAGCCAGATTTCATGTTGCCCCCACATCCAGGCATCACGGTGCTGTGTATGCTGTAGACTATAAATAACATACGTTAATTTCTCCATAGCCAGTGAGTGCAGCATGACAGTACCATCTTCGCTTTAAGCAACATAATTACAATGTGTTTGAACCGGTTTGAACATGTTTAAAAAAAGAAACTGTCACGTGTTTTTTTTTTTTCACAGTTCAATTATTGTAAGTCTTTTACATTAATCGTGTGAAAGAAAAAAAAAGCGGACACTTGCTAAAATGCTCAACATTTTCACGACCTCTGGGTTCTTTATGTATACAAGTTCAGAGACAGTGCATAAGTGATAAAAAAGGGCTCAGATGTTGATATGAGTTTCAGGAGTATAAAGCCACTTTAATATGTAATCCTGATTCATCACTGGCTGATTAAGGAGTCTTTCTCACACCTGGATTAGAGAAATTCTTTGGAATTGGATGGTTGTGCCTGCTGAGGGGAATGAAAGAGAACAAAAACGTGGGTTAGATAACACGTATTCTCTCTGTCTGTCTCTCTCAGTGAACAGTACTTTGTGTGTGCTGCTACCTACACTGACTGGACTCTCCCATGCTTGACCTGGATTGGACAAAAGTCCTTGTTGTGTTTTCAGCCTTGTATTTCCCTAATGGGAAGAGGACAACTATCGTGTGTTTGATTCTAATGGCCAGACTTTGATATTGTTTAGTTAGTATTTGAAAGAGCATATAGGGAAGCAACGTGTGCTGTATAAGTTGAACAGTCGCTGAAGAAGAGCACTTGTCACTTAACCCATATTTTTTGCTTTCTTTCCACAATATTGCAAAAATACTTGTTTTTTATGGCAGTTATAAGATGTATTAACAAAGACCTTAACTGCGTGTTCAGTTATTAGTGTTGTCTCATCCCTAGTTGTGTTGGACAGTGTTTGTATTGAGCATTGTAATTAGTATAATTGCAATAACACAATCACTGTTTGAGCCTGATTACCTCCTATTTTCAGTGTGATAGCAACTGAATCACACTGAGCCATTTGAAGGCTTACACCTGCCACTTAGAGCCCTGCGACCGTATGGCAGTGATCATGCCTGTTAAAAATGACCTCGCTTAGGATCATGGTCTTTGTTTTTATCTGTCTGCGAGGTTAACAGCTGAACGGTAGAGTTCAGATGGAGACTTCTGATCTTCAGTATAGCTGTCACTTGACAGGGAGCCCATTTGAATTTTGGCCAGCAGCTCTCCGGCCTTGTGCTACCTCTGCCCTGTCTCCTCACATCACTCAGCCTCCATCTCCTCTGTAAATCCCTGTGGAAGAAATGCTGAACTGGGGAAAGACAGGATTGATTCAAGTGTTGTATTGATTGTGCATGAAATAAAGTGATGTCACAGGCAGATTTGAATATAGTTTGTTTTGGTTTATACCATGGCAAATGAATATTCCATCTCTAAAATTGACCAGATTTTGCTCTTATTTTTTTCAGTTTCCAGGAAAGTGAATGTGTTTGATGATAGATGACTTCCCATTGAACTCTTACCAAACTCATTCAAGCAGGTGATCAGCTAAGGAATTATATGAACATGGTAGCTGATAAAGCGTAAGACAGAAAAATACAACATGCATGACAACTTACAGGTTATAATCAGGGGATATTTTGTTTTATTTTTCAAAGGAGACATATTATGTTCTTTTCCAGCAAGTTGGCACTTTCTCCAGGGATCTTAATGGTTTTATAGAAGATGTTTCTTTTAATAATTTTTGCAATAGTCCATGGAATTGTTCACTGCCCCATCAGGTATGATTGATTAAAAGCTTTAAAATATAAATATTATTATACATCAGCTGTGAAAATAATGGGACTTAAAAAAACTTCAGCCAATCATTTCTGCTCTCATCGCGTGTTTTATTTATCTATTGGCCCGTCAATCACTCAGTCACGTTTGGTATTTGCTAACGTTGTCTAAAAGGCGTGGCCAGGGAGGGAGGTGTGACCATTGAATGTTTATATAGAGGGACAGACTGTCCGCCTCGTTTGCTTATAGAAGACTTGAAACCAAATGGGAGGTTCCCTCCGTTGCCGTCTCGGCAGCTTCACGCATCTCGTCACTCCCGGAAAATACAGAAATGGGCAAAGAAGTGGAGCTGAGAAGGGGGCTGTGAGCAGGGAAGTGGATGATTGACACCTAGCTGCCCATAGCTAAGCGCTACCCCGGAGCTAATGGGGGCTAACAGACTTAGGCGAGCTAAAGCTAAGGCGCAAATGATAGCCGGCTAAAAACCAAGGTTGTGCTTGTCTGCACTCCTCTGCCTCTCCTTGCCGCTGGATTTCGCCCTAAATTTAAAAGCGGGAGCAAACCGATAGTCACTAGCGCTAGCGCTAACAGTTGCATGCATCGCCTGTCAATCAATAGGACATGCCCCTAATTTTGCACAGTTTCAAGATTAAATATCATCTAAACTGATGAGTTATAAAAAAAATTCACCCCCCTCAGTGTTGTCATGATGGTAAACTTGACCTATTAAACCTAGAAGGGATTTTTGTACCAGGCTGTAAACATATTTATTTCTGATGTGAAGTTGGCCTTTTTAACATGGGAGTTTACGGGGACTTTCAATGTTTTGGAGCCAGCCCCTGGCGGATGAGGGGTGAACTGCAATTTTTAGCACTTCCGCATTGGCTTCAACTTTTACGGCCGGAAGTTGCCCCTTGGCTGTGACTGAAGTAGGCTAGTTTTGTGCATGCGCTTTATTAAAAAATCGCTGACAGTCTCTGCTTTCTGAATTGCCACGATCATCTCCTATAACACCTTTAATGTTCAAAATAAAAAAAATACTTTTTCAAAATAAAACAGAGATGTAGTACAACACCTCTATGTGTTTGGACTTGTGTTAATAGCAGCCCAGAGCCACAAACTCCACCCTCCATTCCACATCTGTAGCCATACAAACATACGTTGGGCACAAATTAAACTGAATAACCCTTGAATCACTTTGTTAATGTATGAGAGAGTGTCACGTAGTTTAACTGAAGGCTCAAACTTGCACACAACACGATGATTGAAAAATCCTTGTCTGACATACTTTCATCTCCTTCTTCTCCAGTTTTTCCACAGACAGTAGGTATTGATCACTCTTTAAGGGGCAGTCTTATTTTTACTAGTCATATGTTGAACTAGCCCAGGTTGTCAGTGTATTGTACCATATAAAGGAACATTGAAGTGAAGTAACAGCTAGCCAACAGGGATAATAGAACAGTCAAAAATCACGTTGTTCTTCTGTTACATAAGGGCTCCATAAACCCTGAGCTTCACTGACAGTCCATTGCTTTGGGTTTTTTTTAAGCTACAGTAATGTTAGTAACTGTTGCTTATGTAGGCAATGTTAACCCTGTAAGTTTACTAGTTTGTTTTTCTAATGGCGGTTCTGCTGTCATTACTGAGGGAATTATACTGTATTCAATAACAAATGCTAGAGTGGAATTTCCAACTAGTTGGAACTTGAGGGTGTGGATGTCAAGCAAGCCTGGATCATTTTATTCCGAGCTGAATCTCACTTAACTGTACCTCAAATGGCTCTCTGAAAGACATATGTTTAGACCACAAACAAAATTAGAAGTTGTTTTCTGTTATAGATATGGTGAAGTTGATGGTTTATTAAGTTGGCAGTCACATCGGACAGCCAAATATCTGCTATCAAGCATAGAAAAAGTTAATTCTGTAATAGATGATTTTCAACAGGAGACAATGCATGTGAATAAGACAAAAATAAATAGTTTTTGTGATTTCCATTAGTTTTGACTTGTTTATTTAGAAAATCATTGTTTTGTCAAATTAGGTACTATATTAAATTTACAGATATTAGTTGCTACAAAATATTGAAAGAATTAGAAAGATTAGCTAAACTTAAGAGCTTAGTTCTTCTTTTTATGGCCCTCAGTGTGCAGTTATAGCATATTCAAAGGTTTACAGAATGCCCCCCCCCCTTCTGCACCCAGTCAAGCTGTGACACTGGACATACCAACGACTATTCCAATGCTAATGTAATCACCTTGTCTTTTAAGGTTAACAAACCATTAAATGCATCTCTCCTCTCCTC
>JAPMNP010645108.1:0-11557 GCA_029874935.1 Atherina boyeri | reverse complement strand
TTCCAAGAAATGTTTTGACAAATGTTAGTTACGCCTGCTTCCTGAATCCACGTTTCATGTGGCTCTCCATAGTCAAAGACAAAGGATTTAAACAACTGAGGTGACTAAATTACAGCAATAAAGACTAAATTTTATTTATTCAATACTACTACTACTACTACTACTACTACTACTACTACTACTACTACTACTACTACTACTACCACCAATAATAAATGTTATTTATAAAGAACTTTATATTTGTGAAACAAATCTCAAAGTGCTAATTTATCATTTTCATTTAATCTATATTTATATTTAAATGAGAGGGCAGGCTAAAAACATGCATGCTAATCTAATAATAAATTATAGTATGTTGTTGAGAGGAAGGGGGGGGGGGGTCGGCTAATACTCCATGAGAAGGTCAAAGTCCAGGTAGAGCAATACCAAAAGGGCCAGATGCCTGACTACAGGGCTGCCCAGCCACAACCCCAGGGACCATCTCTTAGGAGAAGTAGGATCTCTAATCTGTCATATCTGTAAGCTTGTAAAACAAGTAGTTACACTTTATCTCCATCATAATGACATTCAAATAAAGATTTATACAAGCCTTTTCTTTGAGATCCTGTACTGAGANGAATGTGAGTCACTATAGAAGGAAAAAAAAAAAAAAACTTCAGGCTCCACATAATCAGTTAACAAAATGAGCTGATGCATCTTCCACTGCTATTAGAAGTAGCACTCAGACAGTGTGCATACACACTCAAAGTGTACAAACTGCACTACTCCAGATTGAAACATCCTATTAGCCAACACATTCAGAGTGCCATTAGCATTTAAATATGCAGGAGCTGTGCTCCTTTCAAAATGCCATTTTTACTCCACTGCAAGAAGACTTCTCCAGTTGTCATAAACAACTTTTCTTTTTCTTTTTTTTTTAGATTCAAGGACCTTTTCAAATGTCAGGGCCAATCAAACACAACACGACATGTCTCTGGACGGGAAAAAAAAGAGAAATACAGCTCAGAGGGCAGAGAAGAAAAGCAGACTGATCATGCATATTCATGTGGCTGGAAGGTTCAATGATGGCTGTCTCAGAGAACTGTGACCAGCGGCAAAACAGTTTGTGTGTTAAGAGACAGATGAAAAAAGAAAAAGAAAAGTAAGCCCCCCCCTCCCTCCGTTGACCAAATGTCAATGTCACAGAACCACAATGGCCAAAGCTTTGTTTGCCCACTAGTGACTCCCAAATCCACAACTCCATCTCTTTTTCCTCCCCTTTCTCTCCGTCAGCGATTTTGGCAGAAAAGTTTTCTCTGAAGTGGTGCTCAGCAGAATGCCAAACAAACAGAGCCATCTCTTCATTGGCCAGGGCCCACTTCAGCATTTTAGACATCTCTTTTAGTTTGCAGCTTCCCTAACATCAGCAGGATGGATCCTCCTGACACAAGTCTATGTCAGCTGGACTGGAATAGGATCTGCACAGACACAAAGGAACTCCTCCTCCTCTCCATGCCACCTCCCTTCTGGAAGTACAGAGAGTGAGCATGAGGAGAGCAACAAAAAAAAATGAATAAAGCTTGATACACGTATCAGTGCTTTTAGCCTGTGTGAGTGTATGCGTGTAATCATCTTCGGAAAACTTCACAAGCTCGGAAAAGAGATCGAGCTGATTCCATCCCACCGGCATCCTCCTCTCCGTTTGCTCCCATCTTCCTCTGTTCTATACTTCCTGCCTCTCTTCATTAGTCTCTGCCTCCTCTCTTTGGCTCCAGCAAGGCACAGCCATCCAGGAGGACATTATTAGCTGTCAGCATTAACAACCAGTGTAGCAGCAGCAGCAGCAGTCGGTTTCATAATGACACTCAGAGAAAGCTTCTTCTCTAAACGCAGTCAGGACAGCCTGCTGCGTGCAGATGGTGCTTTGTCTCTGCTAGTTCCTGCAAAAGTGACACATCCACAAACACCAGCACACGTGTGCATGTACACACAGTTGGAAGACGGTGTCACTATTCATTCCCGATCCGCTGTGGTTTGCATGAAAGTTAATGGCAGGTGTTTAAAGATTGGACTTTGCCAGTTGAACGAGGGGAGGTAAGTGGGAGAAGGTCAACACTTCATTTTTTTCCCCTGCTGACACACACGTGCTGCTTCATGCTGGAGAGACGGTTAGATCTCCAAACTGTGCTTCTTCAGCCAACCTTATCCTCCCTCTGCTCACTCCATCCATCTCCAGAAGAGTTTTTTTTAAATGGAGGAAAATAGACAATCATTAAGAAAGAGGAACCCACAGCGGGATGCTTCACACCAGGTGGAGGGAGCCAACTCCCATGATCATAAACGTATAGGACAGTAAACATCCACAGCTGTTGCCTCATCGCTGCCAGGAGCTCTCCTTCAATCACATAATGAGTAAATCATTATGAGAAATGCTCATTTATGCACCCACA
Organism: Atherina boyeri; assembly: GCA_029874935.1. NCBI lineage: Eukaryota > Metazoa > Chordata > Actinopteri > Atheriniformes > Atherinidae > Atherina > Atherina boyeri. The sequence goes on along the minus strand of JAPMNP010645108.1, from coordinate 9,128 downwards.
CTCACTTACACTCATTTTTCTCTCAATATTTTTTACAAAAAATATGAACCGATAGCTTGAAATGACGATCTAATATATTCACACACACACTTTGATGATGTGTCAAAATCCTAAATGTAAGGTTAAAGTTTCCACACAATCAGCAAGAGTCCCCTACATGAGCACCCCAATTCTCAGAGAGGAGGCACAAAACGATGGAAATCTAATACTTGCAAGAATGCAACTTGCACATTTAATCACTTCAGATTTTATATGCACTGTGCAGATGCTATTCTGCAGTTTTACGTTTGTCTCAATTAAAAACCTTTCAAATACAGCAGAGCGGATTATAATTTGTTTGTTTTCCTGGCTGCTACAGCTCAACTGTGAGTTAAATACATCATTTAGAGTTGGCAAAGCTTACAAACAAGCTTGTAGGATGCCAAAGTGGCAGGACAAAGCTGCAGCAAGAAACAGGCACACGGTGTATGCAAAAAAAAAAAATCACTTGGCTGCACTTGGGAGCAAACAACTGAGGAAGTATTCATTTCTCACTACTGTAAATATATCAGCAGCAGCAGCAGCAGCAGCAGCAGACAAGAGCTAAATCACCCACACAAAAAAAGCACACTGAGAATCGGAGCAACCAGTCTTTTCTCCCTTCACTGGGAAAACAAGACTTATCAATGAGAAGAATCAGACACCTGCTGCAGCACACATCCACTCTCTCAAAACTAGCCTTGACAAGCACAGACAAAGATACTTGGGAGCATTTGAGACACAACAGAGCATTTTACAACAAAGAACAGGTGCAGATTTTGCAGAGCTTACCAATTACTCCAAACAAGGAGTTTTTCCTTTTTTTTTCAGAGAAAACTGTTAATAGTTGCTCCAAGATTAATTGAATGCAACACATCACTGTATTGCCTTTGAAGCAAACAGTCCTCAATTTGCAGAAGAGCAATGCATCACTTTGTTTCTACCATCAAAGCCTTAGTACATTTGAGAATCAAGATGTCAGGAGATGTGTGTAAAAGGAATTCAGCAGGGTTAACGTTCAACGTTTCTTTGAAATATGGAGCTATTAATAGACAATTAACACAAAAAAATCTAAGAAAAGCAGTAAGAATTACTCAACACTTGACTTGTTATATGAATCCAAAATCCTTCTTTCTTTGTGATTTTGCAGTATGTCTGCAAGACATCAAGTTACATATTTTCAGCCGCATGCAGATAGCACAGTGCAATTTCACACCCATTACCTCCTCTGCACAATGCACAGCACAATCACATGACAGTAAAATCCTCTCAAACCAACCGATGGGAACTTTTAGAAGCCATGGCCATTGTGGGAATTCTCAGAAGAGTTCACAAGAGCTATTTCAGTAGCGTCCAAATTACTGTGTTAAATGGAGTATTAGGCTCTGAGAATATGATTAACCAATTGTAATTGCTTGTGTGACTTCAAAACAGGCTGCCAATGTACAAAACTATTTATTTTCTCCTGTTGCTATGCTCCTATTTATTCCTGTTTATAAAGTTGAGAAGCGATTCAAGAAAAAGTGTCTTCTGTCCAAAAAACCACAAGGCAAGCACGCAGCAGTGAGGGACGGCACCCATGCTTTCAAAATCCATCATCCCTTTAGTGCACTTGTTCTCCAGCTTACCTCTCAGCTATCCAGCGTGGTAGAATACAGCGGAGAAGCACAAATAAATCCCTACACAAGCATGCTGTGCAGCAGATCAGCCATGTACAACGGTGCTTCCTACAAGCACAAATCATGTTCATAATCACAGTACACTGACTCCACCAGTCACCAGGGAATATCTGTTGAGGGAAATGAGACTCCTGATTTCCAATACAAACACAGGCAGACAAACACTGTACGCACACATCTGCTGTAATAGCGAACACGAAGCACATTTCTTGGCATTTTCCTCCTCAGTAATAAATCAAAAGGCCTGATAAGACCTGCCATGTACATCGCAATGCTGCCTGTGATGCTTTTACCACGAGAGGCCAGCTTTCATATCTGAACACATGCAGGCCACAAAGATAGAAGAGGAAGTTCAACCCCCAGTGGAGCTGAGGGGAGGGTGGTGTTGCAGGTTGGACTAGAGGAAGCTGGGGCAAGTCAATATCTGATATCTGTATCTGTTGCATCATTCGTAACTTTTATTGGGGAAGTGAGAGAAGGTGAATACACTCCATAATCTCTAATTCAAAGCAGACTTCTTCAGATTATTAAATGTCCTAATACTGTGATCTGCAAGGGAGAGGAACATGGCCTGCACATCATTAACAAAAGGCCTTTTTCTCTCTCCGCTCCACACCAAGTTCCCCTGCCTGTTGTGACAATGCCCACGGGGTTAGAGCAGATGTCCGTTGCCAGCAGCACATCTGCATACAGCCTCTATCCCCACCCCTTCACTGGCCAGACAATGGAGCCAACCCCCCTCCTTCTCCTCCACTTGAAGCTTTCTTCCACTACAGCCTCCAACTGCAGCAAAAAAAAGAAGAAAAAAAAGAGTGGGAAGAGTTGCCTTTTAAGAAACACTGCCCTCCCCGTCTGTCAAAACTGTAAAATAGAGGGATTATCATCCTGTTTCAAAAGAGTCTTAACTCTAAGACACCCAACCGAGTCACTAATTAATCACTAATTGACGAGTATGCTAATAGATGAAAAGAGAAATCCAAATTCAATTTGTCTGACCTGCTGCAAAACAAACTGCTCAAAAACTTTTCATCCAACTCAAAACACACACGTTCGTATCCTCCATGTTTTTAAATTCCTTTTTGAGGGAAGTCTATCAATATTTTAAAACGGTATACAATTAATATCAATACATTCTTAACTCATCGCGTCGTTAGAACTCCTCAAACCTTTGGGAAGTTAATAAATCCTGTTCTCACATCAATATGAAGTGGAGTATCGGCTAATGTCTACTCCCACCCTCCCTCGTCCCTCCTTGCTGATGGCGCAGGGACACATGGACAGCGATGCGAGTATAGCTCTCAAAACTATACCCCGGTGGAGCACACACGGATATATTTTACACCACCTTTTGCAAAAAATATCGAATCCTACCTCGACTGGATGTTTACTGAGAGTTCAAACGTCGGCTTTAGGGGCTCCAAAAATAGCATCGCAGGCTACGCATTTCAAATTCGCTTGTTATCTCGGATTTAGATAATGATCCACCTTTAGATGACATAAAAACTTAATCCTGCACCCGACGGGACAATCTCCAGCGCTGGGAAACGGTGCCCGGTGTCGGTTTTAACGAGGACAAGTAGCCTCGGCGTGCCTGCTTATCCTGCTGTTTACTTATACGCTTCATAAACACTCCTATTCTTTTCCTCCTGCCAGAATTGAGAGGTGTGTATCAGTTTGCTTTTTCCTTTTTTCTCTCGCTCTTTGAGTGAGGCGGAGCCTTTGCCCACTTCTCCCTCACACACATAGACACTCGCCAGCGTACACTCCACAGATAAGACACTCTTCTTGCAGTTGATGGAGATGGGACAGTGGGAATTTTCTCAAAAGGCTATTTTGTGATTGTGATATCAGTCATTTTAAACTTGGCTGTTATTGATTCCTCTGTAATTTCAGATCTTGGTCATCCGGTGCAGCTGGGGTTTTGAAGCACTCAAAGGAAACATTAAGATTGATTTTAAAACATCTTCTGAAGATCTTGACTTTGATCAAAGCTATGATAAGTCACATTGTATGCCCAATATTTTTTAGGGTTAAGTCCTCTTAGCTCCCATGACACACACGGATAAAAAAGTCACACTGTTTAAACAATGACTTATTTCAACTTAAACTACCCTAATTTAAAGAATATAATTTGTTAATAAAGCAGCAAAACTAAAACATGAAAGCTTTTAGGAATTACTTTTTGTTAACATTCATGAAGAAATGTAAACATGGCTCTTGCTAGCTTATCACTTATGCTAATTAAATTAGCACTGTAGCCTATGGCAGTTAAGCGTACATTAGCATGCCAATTTGATATATGGTTAATTTAGGATCTAAATTATTAATCCGTATTTTAAAGTATGGTCTCAGTTGTGTCAGCAGGGGAAGTTATATCAAACTACAAAGTTATTTGGACAATTGGGTTAACTGCCCTATTGTAATGTTTTTGCAAACACCAGTTTGTGGTTTTATGTAGCCTACCGTGAGGACATGGGCTACTGTATGCTAAAAATTATGTCTATTTCTGCTTGACATAGCAAAATGATTCATCATACATTTGTCTTCAAGTTTAATGAAAACACATTTTTAAAGCAGCAGTGCTTAAGTTTTGCAGATTTGCACACTGTGGTGCCCCCAATGAAGGTATTCTCAGCATCCTGTCTCTTTTCCTGATCTCTCACTTTCTCTCTTTCTTTTCTTTGCTTTCTCAGATAATGTCCTCCTGCATTCATTGATGAATAAGTCTTGGCCAGTGGTTTGATGCCCAGTTGCCGACATGTGATGCAGTGCTGTAAACATTGACTGTTAATATAGAGGCTGTAAAGCAAAATACAGCTGTCATGTGATGCCTATAGGCTGGGGAAAAAATGTTTGTGTTTTTTATTGTAAAGTGCTGTTTCTCAGTTTGAGGATGCTGCTGGGCAACAATGACTCTAGGATGTGCATAATGAATGTCAGCGTGCAATCAAAACAAATCAAGGATGGAGTATTAAGGTCAGAAAATTATGTAGTATTGCTTTCACAAGTTTGAAGTTTATAGTCAGTCTTTCTTTTAACAATATAGCAACCCATATACCACCCATTGATTATGGCGCCATAAACAAAACTGAATGTATCTGAAAGTTGCATAACTTGTTTACTTTTTTTAAATGGGTCAAAAAGTGGGTTTGATTTAGCAGAAAATAAGATTTCAGCACAACACTGGCTTGTTAATTAGGAGATCCTGTATACAGTACTAAAAAAGAAATGTTTATTGTTCATTAGGTTATGCAAAGTGCATCCACTCAGTCCAAAAGCTTAGTTTGCAACGTCAGCAAAGGTAGTGCATTGGGATAATCCACTCCAGCACATGAATAATGTTGTTTATTTCCCTTCACCATTAAGTTTCTATTTGTAAATTCAGTTTTCTCTCTTTTCACATCTCAAGTTCTTCTCTTCCTCACCAAATTGAACTTTTTGACCAACTTAAGCCAAAAATAAACTCAAGCTGATCAGGCAAGAGTGTTTGCAGGCACTATAAAAAGCTAGTGTTGCTCATAACATGGCATTCCTATCCCATTATGCAGCCTATGGTGCCTTTTCAATCTCTATGAATGTATGGCAACAGAAAAAAAGAACAAATTTCTTAGCTCTGAGTTTCACACTGAGTTTGAAGCACACAATTAAACTCAGTTTGTAATCTGAAGCAGAACCTTTGTCTGTCTGAAACTGAACCTCTTACACTGGTTGTATATAATAATTATTCTATCTGCAGAGACACATCAATCTTTTTTTACACTGTTCACTTTTCTTGTTCATGCTTCAGGTTCAGATAGCAACAGCTGCATCTGTCCCTTTATTATACATGATTATACATTCAATCAATATTCTATTCCTTTTCATCCTTATATTCAGCAGCAGAATGCCCATTTACACAAGATTACAGGACATACAGTAAAACAGCACAGATGACAGAGCATGTTGGGATTTCCTGGTGATTTCACTTCCACCAAACTGTAATTTTGTTATGGAGTTTTGCAGCATGAGAAGCAATTCAAGCTCCAGATTTGTTAATTGTTTGCATATAAGTACGATGCCCTCAGTCAATCAAAGCATTTTTTTTTAATTCTATATTTTAATTTTGTATTAGGAGAAGTGAGTCATCTTCTTTATTGTAAAATGGATTATACAGTCAGTAGACAAGATTACAAAATACTAATGATGCTCTCAAAGATGTCCACTGACTTCCCTCATTGAAAAGCTCAAGTTTTTTTTCTAGTTTATCTTTGATATTAATTGATGATTCAGCATGGGTCAATCTGCTGCTTGAAAATCACCTTCATTGAAACTGTTAAAAAAAAAAAGACAAGAAAAATAAGCTTAGAAAAAAGATAATCAGATTTAAAGTAGCCTAGATCTTGGCCTAGTTAGTTTCCAATGCTTCGGTCTTCTTTATCTTCTCAGAGCATTTGACTCCTCAGCTCTCTTCCAGGTTGTAGATGTGGAACATGGCAGCACTGGAGATTGACAGATTCCTATGCCATTTAATTTTCCAGAAGCCTTAGGCTAACAACTTTGCTCTTTTTCTTCCTCGTGTATGTGTTTACTGCTGTTGACGAACACCACAAGGTGTGCTGCATATTTCTTTCATGTATTTTAGAATTTGTATGTTTTCAGTGTCCATTAAATCTCTTTCAGCTGATTCTACCCAAGGTAATAAGCTGTTGATATACAATATTGAAAACTTACGACCACAGACTTTATGCAAATATCCTCTAATGTAAGATAGTAGTAGATATGATGTATATAGTATGGTCTTCAAAGATTAGTGACAAAACTCTTTTTTTTGTGTACTTTACCATACAGTAAATTCTGTACCATGAGCCCCGTGTGTGTGGTCCCAGGCCTGGGGGCTCTTGGCTCTGTTCTGACAGCATCCTTTCCTGTGGTCACTTTGTCCTCAGCACAGTGCAACTACCGGGCATGAACCCAAACACTCCAAAGACCGACACCAGCCAAGACGGCACACCAACTAAAGCATATGTTCACAGAGGCACAAGAGGGGATGGATGAGAGGAAGAGACAGATGAAACAGTTTGAATCATGGCTGTGAGGTTGTATCCATGACTCAAATTTTAATTTAGATTCCCCAAATGGATAGGAAAACACAAAGCCCCTTAAGATACTATCACGTATCCAACTCTGAAAGAGTGTCAGGGTTAATGATAGAAATTATTTCATGTTACTGAATGGTATGTTTAATGAGATTTATGACCATGGCAGCATTAACTTAAATGTTTTGTCATTTTGAATTATTGTTTAAAATCTAACATATTGTCACAGATTAAATCAAACAAAAGATTGTATTAGCTAATCATAAGCTTATCCTATTTTGGGTTCACTGTCGGAGAACAAAACATATTGCTGTGGGAAAAAATATGCAAACCATTAGAAACAAAAGCCATGTAATAAGACTCAGAGTAAGCCCTGTATAAAGCAAATCTAATAATAAATGCTACTTTAATGATTATTAAAATGCTCACCTCTTTCATGTTTGCCATTTGGATTTAGTTTTGTTAGTACCATAGCTGTTAGAGGATGTTTGTCAAGACACACTTCTAATCTGTTCCATAGACAGTGAGTATTTGAGAGGATCAGCAGTGTGCGACTGCATATTTCTGCAGAAAGACATTATTTCTTCCCTCAGTTCCTCCTGGCAGAGCTCTGAGTGTTTGACCTTTTTAAAATGCAAAGCGATTCTTCTACTCCAGAGAGTGAACGGGAGGCTCATGATTGTGCTACTAAATTTGAGGGACTTAATGCAGTAACTCACAGTGAGGGAGAGCTGTTCTGCACCTGCATCTGCTAAAGTCTTGACTTGGTTATAGGGATACAATAACACCTCCGAGGGTTATGTTAATCTTAAAAAGCAGGTTGTTCTTATGCTGCTCCATTCTTTACTTCATTTGAATGAATATTTCACCGCAACCTTGAATCAGTCTCTTGTGCTTAAATCACCTTATTGCAGCCTCCCTTTAACATGCAGCTATGTGTGTGCATTAACTTAGATCTTGACTTAGTCTCTGATGTGAAAATAAACTGATGATTCACATTCACTCCGTACATGCATTCATCTATTCATCACACAACCTTACTATCCTAAATAACCTTGTACAAACCACCATGGATAAGACAGCTACCTCTATAGTGACCTCGTGTATGATTTTTAAATTAACATTTCACATCTTTTGCCCTTCTTGAGAAAGGGAAGTGCAGCTAATTTAACTTCAGCTTCACAAGTAGATAACTTACGATTCTCCTCAGCTAAAAGGCAAATCATGTTAAATTGAGAATTTAACAACTTGCGGCACGGTCTACATATGGGATATTGAAATCAGCAGCGTATGGAGGAGTAATTTACATTTGATAATAATTTAGATTGTTAACTGTGAGCCACTGTGCTCTATGCACCTCCTTCATTAAATGCACATAGTATGCAGTAGCTGTATGTCTTTTGCTTTAAAAATGGCACAATATCTTTCAAACAAAGCCTCTGTGACCGCACTCACATCTAATTATATTCCGCAACATTAAAGCTTCTGTCACACTCTAAGCTGCCTTTAAGAAACATAGGGATACCTTTATTATTTCATATTTATGCCCAAGACAGAATACAAATGAGGAAGATTTCCCTGTCTCACTGGAAAATAAGTGTGAAAGCAGTTTATTAGACTTGTTGTGATGTCTCAGGTTGTTTTTGCTTACTCCTACAGCAGGAAATAGAATACTGTGAATGTTTGCGTGAGATGTTCAATCAGTTTCCAAGGCTGACTATGTAATCTGTAGATATAGTTTGCAAAGGAGCTGAAAGCAGGAAGTTATACAGTCATATCTAAAAATAACAGCAGTCTCTGCAGTGTACTGCTTACTGTTGCTAAATACCATCCGAAAGAAACAGAATTCAAGTCAAATGTTGCTTTTTATCCCCAGCTGCACTTGTCTCTTACAATTAGAGGACCTTGTCAAATGCAATTAATTTTACATGTTGACATATTTCTAATCAGATTTCCTAAATTAATGACCTTCTCTTGTTCAAATATTAGAAACAGCATAAAAAAGCTCTGTGTGCTGTGTGGTCTGCCTTCCAATGGGAACAAATTCATGCATGTTTCCTAATGAGAGTAAATTGCTGTGATATTGTGGTTGTGATGGAGCAGTGTTGATGGAACTAAGAAGTGGAGCTTCTTAAGTACTGATGAAACCCTTGGTAATATTGTACACATATGGAAATACAGACTAAGCTACTGACAGAGCTGAATGAAGAATAAAATCCTGAGCAGGAAATCTTCAGAGAATATTTGTTATTTTTTTTGTTGTTCCTTATTCTGAATCCATTAAAAGGTACCATCTGTAAGATTCTGGCCGAAACTGGTACTGCAATCATGTGAAGCCGTAGCCTATGTAAGAAAT